>AFQZ01000823.1:0-23705 GCA_000222935.2 Aciculosporium take MAFF-241224 | reverse complement strand
GCAAGAAATTCCGACGTTGTGCTAACCAAAGGATTATTTCTTTGATTATCGATTGTTAAATCATCCACGATTATAAGAAGACTTAACTCTTGTGGATCTTCTCCCTTATTGTTAACTGTTACTTGTCTACGATTGAAACCAGATCTTCACTGTCATTCACGGAGAATCAACCAATACTAACTGCTTTAATTAGTACTGAATATGAAGCCTAAAACACTAAAAATGTCGTTAAGCTAAGGAAAAATGGAAGACTTCGATGAACAACTCTAGAAAGACGTCTACAGAAAAGAACTTCTAAAGAGTTCCCTACCTTAAAAACTTCATAAGCACTGTCTAATTATATCCATGAATTAGACCAGGTTAGTCAATAACATTGATGTTAATACAGCCACCGAACAAGATATTAATGACTGTATTGCCTACACACTCTACTATTACATTCTTAACAAAGGAAAAGGGCGCAATCTCCTTATTAACTTCCAGCAAGATTATAAAAATTAGATAAAGGATACTTTTAATAAAATTAACAACAACCTTAAGTATACCCTTTGTAATTACCTCAATGACAATGGTGTCAAAACAGCCAGAGGATCGAGATTAAATGTCTCTAAAGATCTTGTTAATATCTTAAATATTAACCCCAACACGGAATATAAGCCTTCACCAGATAAAGCAACTAGGAAAGGAAAAGAAGCTTAACAACTAGAACTTTCTAATAACAAGGATTCCTATTATAATAAAGATTTTCATTTAACCGCAGACCCTCAACCAGAACCACAAGCCCTGACCGGAACACTTTCTGACAGCAATCGAAAAGCCCTCAATACTCTTAAGAGACTTTACTAGAAAGAAGAACAATATTCTAGAGAAGTGTATGACTTTATTAACAAGAAGTTACTACATTTTAAAGAGAAATATTCTTAAGCAGGAGTTTCCCTCTCCCTTTACCTAAAAGCCTTCCCTATTATGCTTCAAGGGAAAGCCTACACATACTTCCTTAAATACTTCAGAGTAAAGACAATTCTATTTAAAGAAATGACTTGGAACATCAGGAATCACTTTGAAACACCTGAAAATCAAAGCTTTTACAAATCACAATTTGCTAATTTATGCCTTTGCTATATTATTATAGAACATCCAATGAAGAATAAGTCAAAATGCTTGGAAATTCTTCTCAACTGACTTACGAAGATATTTAATGGCCTTTATGACCCTCTTGAATAAGATACAATTCTTCTTCATTAAGTACGACGAGCAATTAAAAATGACAACGATTTCTATAATGCAAAATTCAGGAATGTGCCAACCTTCGAAGGATTTGTTGGTAATCTTCGAAATTGCCTCTCAGCAATGGATATACCACCAACCTCTATAAGTCAGTTACTAACAACTACTGATAACAATTTGACTGCCCTTATCGCCCGGTCCACAGACCAAAACACCGACACAGCAATGTTCACAGACCGACGCTATTCACGAGCTACATATCGTGAAAAACCTCGAGCCAGAGCGAGCTTAAAGAAATGCTTTGTCTGCCGTAAAGAAGGATGCTGGTTAACTAACCATCCTGCCTCTAAGCAGAAGAAAGCAAAAGCAACTTAGTGGAATAACAGAAAACACCAAAAACCACCCTCTGAACGCCAATACTATGCATTCCTACAGGCCTACGAAGGCGAAATAGCCTAACTTACTGCTACTAATAATAGCAGTGAGGATGAACACGAAAAAGCCGCTTGGAACGCCGCTTTCCTTACTACTAATGAAAAAGAGAAACCAGACGACAAAGAGGCTTGTGATACTCTCTCCTTTATAACATTCTTTACGCAAGCACCGAATCCCCTACTCTTTTCCTAATTAACTGTGAACTTCTTGTAGGATAATGCTTTTAAACATGCCTTATTTCTTAAAGACCCCTACGACCACAATACCGATGAACAACCTCAACAACACGTGTATCTTATGGATATGAGATATGCAGTGGATACATTTTATGGTATACTCCCGGATACAGGAGCATCAGGAATTTCAACTGCTGGCCAAGGCCAAGTCAATGCTCTAATGAAAATCATGAAGAACCTTATAATCAAGCATTCCTCTGACTAAAGGACTATCACCTTTGGAGCCGGTACTGCGACTTCAACTGGTATTTTGAAGCTTCTGACGATTTTTGGCATAATACCTTTCTATGTGCTTAATAGTGCCATACCGTTTTTATATTCTATTACAGATATGGATAGAATGGGTGTTAAACTTGACAATCTTAAGAATCTTCTAATCTAAGGAGACAAAAAGGTACCCATTATTAGGAAATAGGGACATCCTTGGTGGACAGCCAGTTCTTAAGAACCTGCTATCTTCATGCTTTCTGAAGCCGAAATCCGTCAACTTTATTGCCAATTTGGTTATCTGTTAATCGACCGATTGAATAACCTTCTCGCCAGGGCTGGTGAAGAATTCAATAAGGCTAATATAGGGAAAATCACGCATGCTTGCCATTAATGCCAGATGAACGCGAAAGCTCTAAGTAGATTTAAATTCACTCTTAAAGACGATATTGAATTTAACTATGAGGTCCTCGTTGATATCATGCAAATTAACGAGAAGCCGGTCCTACACGTTATAGATTCGGTAACATCATTTCAAGCTGCCTGCTTTCTTGCACCTCAACAACAGAAAGCTCGAGATATCTGGAATGCCCTTAAAGAGTGCTAGATTGACACATATCTTGGACCCCCAGACTGGATAGTCCATGATGCCAGAAGAAACTTCGCTTCTAGCGAATTTAGGCATTTAGCTTGACTATTGTTAATTAATATTGACAAAGTCCCCGTTAAGGCTTACAACAGCATTGGAAAACTTGAGCAATATCATGCCCCTCTTCGCAGAGCATATAATATTATTAAGACCGAAGCTAACGGTCTTTTCTCAAAAGAGTAGATACTTTAAATGGCTGTTAAAGCAGTTAATAACTCTGCCGGTCTAAATGGTCTTATTCCCACCCTTCTAGTCTTTGGAACCTATTTAAGGATAACGAATGATTCCCCCCCAAGCTTTACAGTTGCCTAAAAAGCTAAGATACTTCAAAAAGCAACAGATAAAGCAAGACGCAGTCTTGCGAGACGCCAAGTCCACAATGCTCTTAATACCCGCAACGGCCTAATAACCCTGCCTATATACACTCTTCCTTTAAATTCTAATGTACGAGTTTATCGCGAAAAAGGCGGATGGACTGGCCCCTATAAGCTTCTCTTAATGGAAGGAGAGACTTATATTATTAAGATGCCTTATAGCCCTACGAAGTTTTAGTCTACGGTCATTAAACCGTATATAACCTCGCTAGAGGTGGAATCTTCTCACGAGGAAGACCCGGTTTAAGGTGATGAAAATCACGAAAACCCCCTGGATAACCTAATAACTCCACTATAAAGAGGACGTGGAAGACCCCAGAAACACCCTTAAGCAGAGGCTTTTCTTACTAAGAAAGAAAAGGCCGATTTTCAACTTGCGATTAACCTTTGCGCGTAAGGAAAAATCAATATACCCGGAGAACCTTTCGAACTCTCTAACAAAGCAGAGATTGATGCTTTGCTAGTAAGGAATGTGTTTGAATTTATGAAATTCAACCTGCAAAGGCATAGAGGCGAAAGACTCTTTAGCTTGCGGATAGTAAGAGAAGTTAAAGGCAAGGCAACTAACTCCCTGTATGAAAAGTCACGATGTGTCATCTAAGGCCATAGCGACCGTGGGAAAGAGGTTATTCTCACGCAGTCCCTAATGATTTAGAGAGCTAGTTAAAGGCTTATCGTTGCCCTTGCTCCCTTATTAAAAAAGGAAGGCATTACGGTTTAGCTAAGGGATATTACCTAAGCATATGTGCAGTTATAGACGAAGCTTAATCGCACAATTCTTGCGAAGCTTTCAGCACAAATTACACACCTTTACCCGCCAGACGTTATTATGGTCGTAATTAAGCCGCTATACGGAATAGCAGAGGCTGGCACACATTGGTGGTTGATGTATTTTAATCATTATCATCAGAGACTACAGATAATAACCTTTATATATGACCCTTGTCTTCTTATTTCTTCTAGTAAAAGCTTGTGTTTTGGAATCATTAGAATGCAGACTGATAATACCTTGGGACTCAGCGATGCTGAGTTTTTCGATTGCGAAGAGGTTGAGTTGAAAAACGCTGAATTCCTTGTAAAGCCAAAAGAGAGGTTAATGATTTTAACACCGTTGATGTTTAACGGTTGTATTTTGAGCGAAGTTGATAATAACACCTTCTTTTTGCAATAAAAGGAACAAGGAAGAAAGCTATTATAAGTTAATGACCCGACCGACTGAGCGAAATATGTCGAACAGCGAGCACGAGGAGCGTACATTGCTCTGATATGTTAACCTGAAGCATCTTATAATCTTTCCGTTGCCGCCCAAGTCTAACATTCAGGATCCGACGATATTTTAAGGCTTAATAAAAGACTTCAATGGCAAATCGACAATTAAGACCGTGGACTTTAATATATATCTCTCTCGCTAGAAAACGCCGCTCTTTATGTCTTCATTGACGGTTCTTTTGCAAACAATAAAGACCTCAGCTCTTAACTAGGCTATATGATCATCCTAGGCAATGAAAGGAAGGATGACAATACCTCTGAATTCACCCTCAGAGGAAATATCGTGATATACAGCTTAATAAAATCTAAAAGAGTTACAAGAAGTGCATTAGCTTCCGAGCTGTATGGGATGGTTTAAGGTGTTGACATTGCCTACGCAATAAGCACTACTCTGAATATCATCACCGACTGATTAAACAAGCCGAAAATTCTGACAATAATATGCACTAACTCTTTCTTGCTGTACGAATGCATTGTTAAGCTAGGGACGATAAAGGAAAAGAGGCTAATAATTGATATTATGGCTTTATGGCAGTTATATAAGAGGAGGGAAGTGGCTGAGATACGCTGGATTAATGGCAATAATAATCCTGCGGATGCGATGACAAAAGCTTTACCGAATAAAGCTCTTGAGACCTTTGTGACGAAGAATAAAGCCCGAATCCGTGTGGAAGGATGGGTTAAAAGACCTGTTGCAAGAATTGCCGCGGGAGCCGCCGCTGGAGCCGCCGAAGAATGAAAAAGTCCTAATTCCTCACCAAATCTAACGACAAATTAAGCGCCTAATAAAGAGCTTAAATTCGATGAATTCGAACGCGATTATAAGCGCCTAATTTGGTAGGATTGAACGCAGGAATTACACTCTTTAGCCCCCCCCCCCCCCTACAACACTCTTTGCCTCCACAACCATTCGGCCTGGACCAACAAAAGTCATTCATTTGAAGGATGTTTTTTGCTTTATTACTTGTTTGTTAATATCTGATTATTTAGGGCGTTTTATGCATTTTTTAGAGCGATTCCTCTTCTTCTTTAACAGAGAGAGAATTTGCGAGTGTCGGAATTGCTCGTATGGATGATAGAAGGGATATGCCGTATTAACCAGGAATTGTGGGTTGCACACAGAATGAACGCACCTTAATTGGCTGGATTACAGGTCATGTGACCTGGGGCCGTACCGTGGCCACAACACCACACCTCCGCATTGTAGCCTGCTTCTTCCCCTCTTTTAGAGATATAAATGAATTGATTATTGAACCCCCCCCCCACGGTTGTGCTGCAGCATACCTGTAACCTGAACGTTCCCAACAATTTCTGTTATTAGATTATTAGTTTTCCTTATGGTTATTACTTAAACCTGAAGATTTCTTAAAGAACAGACTATAAGAGATTCCTATGCAGTGTAAATTTCGATATTATATTGTTTTAACTAAGAGGTCCTTAAGATATATAAACAGGTAAGTCCTGGTATTATATATATAGAAACTGGGAAACTCTATCCATCCACGTTAGCTACAAATTAAGTAAACCTGGATATCTTTGCAGGACCCTAATAGAAACCCTCTTAGCCCTGTTTTTTAATAGACATAGCTATTTATATTTATTATAGTTAGGCTAAATTAATTATAGGAAATCCCATGTATTGTGCAAAGGATTCGCTTACAGCAGTATAACTATTATAACTATTATCCACTTATATATTAGCAAAGGCTTTCTTATTAAATAAAACTAGTATTAAAAAGGGAGTTAAGTTTATATTTTTCTTTATTTATTTGTAAGCGCCTTTGCCTGCAGGTGGTATTTAGTAAGACAGCTTTCTGCCTTTTTCTTCCCCCTTACTAAGCCTTAAGCTTAGGGGCTGTCTTTTTTTAATTTCTTTCCCACTTTAGATTCTGCTTAGGCACTTATTATCTCTATAACACAAATGTTAGAATCCGGACAATATGCTAGAAGGAGGCGGTAAGCCTTTGCCTAGTGACTAGTAATACTATAACACAGGCATTAGTTATTATCTTTATAAGCCTGTATTGTTTCTGCTAATACCCACTTAGCACAGGTTTTGCCTGCGTTTTAGTGCCCTGTGAAAGACATAACGTTTACTCCTGTTATCTGTATATTCCTATTCTTTTTATAAGATATACCTAAAGGGAATCTAGTTTATTCTTTATATTTAGTTTTTAATTATTCTTTTAGGTTATAAGACTTAATATTAAGGGCAATACCCTAAAGTCTTACCACTGCCTGTTTGTAATTAGTATAGGGAATATCCTGCCCTACATAGCAATCGCGTATTTTTTTATTCAAAGCTATATATAGCTTTAATAATTTAATAGAATCTGCTTATTCGCATCCTCTAGCAAGAACTAATTTTTATTTAAAACGGATAAAAAAATCATTAAATTTTTCGCCTAAGCATTATTCTACTTAATTAAGTTTAGTAATAGTATATTCCTATTAATAAGGGTTTATAAATAAGGAGTTAAGATATCCTAAAAAATCATCTAAGGAGTAATTAAGGGTTTCTCTAGCCTTAAAGAAAGAAGCAACCCAGGCCCTGACCTTAGCTAACAGATATTAGTATATAAAACACTATTTATCCTAAGTGCTCCTAATAAAGTCGCTATTAGCTTATAGTTTATAAGCTAAGAGGTTGTGCTATGCCTGGTATTTAATTTAATTCCCGTCATATAGGTCACCTATATTAAGGGGCTTTCTCTTAGGTTTTTTCTCTATTAAAGGATCTCTCTATTATCTGCCTGCGCCTAAGGCACCTACACCCTAGGTAGAGGGTGTGGCTAAAGCAGTTGCAATCCTAAGCTGCTTAGATAGTATTACAACTTAGTTAGTAGTATTCTGGTTTATCTGCTTATATATAGCTATAATATGTTAAAGCCTTATTAATTCCTATATAGCGTCCATCCCTGCCAAATTGCCTGCTGTATTAGGCCGCATTATGCCCTGTTGTGTTTTATTTATATTAAATATTACCTCTTTATAAAACCTATAATAGTTTCTTAAATAAAGATAAAAGGAAGAAGATTATATATTATAGTCTAGCTAATGTGCAACTACAGTATTAGTAACTATAAATAAGAATAATCTTCTTAGGAAAGCAAAGAAGGAAAAGATCTACAATCCTTCCAGAACTCCTGCCTTTATAGCTTATCCCCTTTATTATTATATAGCCTAAGTAAAAAGGCCAGAGTATAATAAACCTAAATACATATAGGGTCTGATTCGCTAGCGTAAAGCTTAAGTTAAGAGGCTAAATTAGAGTATATTAGTATGTGCACCTAACTTATATTACTTATATAGCTTATAAAGTCTGGCTTCTGTAATGTGGTCATTCTTCCGATTGTAAAGATCCGAGCCTAAAGCTCGAATCCATCACACTCTCTTGCTAAAAAACGCTGCTCTTTATGTCTTTATTAATAGTTCTTTTATAAATAATAAAGACCTTAGCTCTTAACTAGGCTATGTAATCATCCTAGGCAATAAAAGGAAGGATAATAATACCTTTAAATTCACCCTTAGAGGAAATATCGTAATATATAGCTTAATAAAATCTAAAAGAGTCATAAGAAGTATATTAGCTTTTAAGCTATATAGGATGGTTTAAGGTATTAATATTGCCTATATAATAAGCACTACTCTGAATATTATCACTAACTAAATCAATAAGCTGAGAATTTTAATAATTATATGCACTAACTTTTTCTTACTATATAAGTATATTATTAAGCTAGGGATAATAAAGGAAAAGAGGCTAATGATTAATATTATAGCTTTATAGCAGTTATATAAGAGAAGGGAAGTAGCTAAGATCCGCTGGATTAATAGTAATAATAATCCTGTGGATATAATAATAAAAGCTTTACTAAACAAAGCTCTTAAGACCTTTATAACAAAGAATGAAGCCTGAATCCATGTGGAAGGATGGGTTAAAAGACTTATTACGAGAATTGCCACAGGAGCCGCTGCCAGAGCTGCTAAAGATTAGAAAAGTCCCAATTCCCTACTAAATTTAACAACAAATTAAGCGTCCAATAAAGAGCTTAAATTCGATAAATTCGAACGCGATTATAAGCGCCTAATTTGGTAGGATTAAACGCGGGAATTACACTCTTTGGCCCCCCCCCCCCCATAACACTCTTTGCCTCCACAACCATTCGGCCTGGACTAACAAAAGTCATTCATTTGAAGGATGTTTTTCGCTTTATTACTTGTTTGTTAATATCTGATTATTTGGGGCGTTTTATGCATTTTTTTTTTAGAGCGATTTCTCTTCTTCTTTAATAGAGAGAGAATTTGCGAGTGTTGGAATTGCTTATATGGATAATAGAAGGGATATACTGCATTAACCAGGAATTATAGGTTGCATATAGAATGCACACACCCTAATTAGCTGGATTATAGGTTATGTGACCTAGGGCTGTACCATGGCTATAATACTATACCTCTGCATTATAGCCTGCTTCTTCCCCTCTTTTAGAGACATAGATGAATTAAATATTAAACCCCCCCCCCTATATTTATGCTGCAGCATACTTGTAACCTGAGCGTTACCAACATATATTAAAAATGATAAAAACATGATCCATCCTGGCGAGCTGGTACATGCTACGATTTGACATGGAAGAAAATCAATCATGATGCTATGCAAACGGTCACAGCCACAACTAGATATACACATACGTATGTATATACATGAAGGATCGTCTACTCATTTCCCCGCTGGTTCTCGCAGGAGGCCTCGCCGTGCTCTGCCTGCCTATGACATGCGTTCGTGCGTGCGTGCGTGCATGACTGAATGACATGCATTCACGACGCAGGCAGGCAGGCAGGCAGACACCACAGACAAACAGACAGACGGGCAAAAACAAAGAACCGCCCGCGCAAATGCATATGCTCGTGCGCGGAATGCGCCTCGTCAAAAACTATCCACACAATATATATAATATGACTTCGCGCCGTGATGAAAAAACGTCACGACAACAGCAAGACCAGCTCCCGTGCTCACCAAACCATTCCTCGCAAAAAGCCCATCCATCTCGCAACCATAGCACATCCTTCGCTCTCATTCTTAAGTTTGTTTTTATCATTCTTGCCATCTCTTGAGGAACAGGAAAAAATGCACCTCACCACCCTCTTCACCCCCCTCCTGCTGTTCTTCCCACCGAGGACCATGGCCTTGCCAACACAAGACGTCCAGTTTCCACGGGGTGCCCTAATTGGAGGTGTAAGCGGCTCACAAAATACTCTCTCACACACGCATATACAAGAAAAAGCCATCGGCATTCTGTACTAATCAAGATCAATTCAAAAAAAAAAAATTCACAGTTACAAGATTCAAAACCAACTAAAATACAATAAAAAGCCAACACTGACACTGTCCAGTACTGTGTTCCCGACGGCGCAAGAGGAAACTGCGTGATAGCCGACCACGGCAAAATCAAGACTATACAGTGCGCGGCGGACAAGACGGTGCGTACACCCCGTTGACTACTATCACACATCCATGGAAAGACTACACATAGTTGCATGATATCACACGCACACATACTTGGCATAAACACACACACAAGTACTTGGCATAAACACACACATACTTGCATGAAACACACACACACACACACACACACACACTGGCATAAAAGTAAAACAAAATCGCAAGACAACCCCCAGCCAGCCTTGCAACGCAATGCAACGCAATCATCTGACTGACTTGCCCCTCGTAGTGTCCCAATCCGCACAACAAGGCGGAGAAGCCGAAACGGGGGCACTGCGACTGGCGGGGTGGGTACGCCGAGTGTCGGGCTTGAAAAAGAATGGCCGTCTTGACTTGAAGAACCTGCCGGACCGTCATGGGTGACTTTCCTGCTTGCCGGGCGACGAGAATGAGCACATTGGTGTGGTGGTGACGAGGGTGTGCCGGCGGCCTGTTGGCCTGCTTCGCGGAAAATACCATACACATGTAGACGTTGATGGAGTAGATGGAGAACTTCCCGTTGCGGTCCTACTCTTCCACTCGTGGATGTGTTTGTTTGTCATCGCCGTGGCAAAAATGCATTCGTTTCAGAACCGCATAATGAAGCTGCATGAGATGTATGAAAAAGCCACACATATACACCCACGTTTCATGTCACTCTGCCGGCGACTTGCCCGTCTGGTTCCAAGCTGGTTTCATGCAACGACGGGCGATTCACAGCCACGCGTTCGCCGGGAATACCGGCCCCCATACCACCATCACATAAAGGATATGTGGAGGCCGACCAAGGAGTGGCAAACAGCGCTGTCGAGTGAGTGAGCGACTATCCGTCACATCACTCAGCATCACCGAGGAAAAGCAAAAGACACGAGTGAAACGAATACATGAATATATATTCTATTCAAAGCGAAGAAGAATAATCGAAAAAAAATTAAACAAAAGAAGAGCACAGAGAACATGCCCAACAAAACACAAATCACCAGATCGGAAGCCTGATTTTCGCGTCCCAGTCCACATTCTTCTCACAACACTCGACCCGCTCACGGCAAGTGCCAAAGATGCGGTCCCACAGTCGAGTCTGCTTGCCGTAATTGAAACTACTCTTCCAGCCCTTCCGGTGGTGCAAGTCATGATCCTCGATAATCAAATCAGCGTTGAAGAGGCGCAAGATGAAGTTGAATGGGTTCGGTGGCGTCGCGACCACTCGGAGACCACTGTGGCCGGCGAGCTCTGCAAAGACAACGTACTGGTGGCAGACCCACCACTCGTAGAATCCCATCGGGAACCCGATGAGTTTCATGGTAAAGTACGTCAAGAGGGGAATGCCGGCAATATCAAAGATTTCTTGCTCCGTATCAGCGTACAAGGTCAGGAGCGGATTCGGGTGCTTGGTGAGATGGTGCGTGCGGTGGTATTTCCAAAGTCCCGAGACGTCGTGCATCAGCCGGTGATACCAGTAGAACCAGAAATCAAGGATGATCCCGTAGAAGCCCGTCTCGAGGAGCAACCAGTAGAAGTTCATGGTGGAGGGCGCCTGAGAGGTCCTATACGCCAAGAACACGGTAAAGATGGGTCGGAAAGTGGATGTCGCCATGAGAGATTTGATAATCTTGGCGACACCCACATCGGGGACGCCATCACGCTCATGAACATCGCCGTCGAAGAATCCAGTCTTGTAGCCCAGCTCGCGCATGATGTTGAACTCTCGAATGCCGTTCAGCTTAAAGGCGAGGCTGTAGACGAGAACGGCTTGCCAGGCGGTCAGGTTGTGACCCGTCAACGTGATGTACAGCTGGTGCAGGGCGATGGGGAGGAACGCGTGGACTAGAATGAAGCGATGCTGGTAATAGTCGCTCAGATACGGGACCGGATCCGACTTGGCGTGTACGGGCACATCTCTGTTCAGATCGCTCGGATGGATGGACAAGATTTCGTAGAGCCAGTGGAAGATATTCCACTCTGACCGATCCTTGCTCCGCCACGTGGATTTGATGGAATCCTTTGGCTTTGGCTGAGTGGAACTCATCGTGGATTTTTCGTTTTTGGCGCAATCAGCGAAAGATGCGTAAAGAAAACGGGACGTGCCGTTTTTCAAAGAGGTGACTGTCCAAAAACGTTGCTCAGTCCAGTCCAGGAAGCCTTGAAGATTATTAGGAGTTGAACAAGGTACATGGTATGGCGGACGGACAACGAACAGACGACAACGAGAGGGAGGGGTTCAGGCATGGCACGACCACCCTTTTTATTTATTCGGAACACGACTCGACTGCCAATGAAGTCATCACATGCCTCGCCCTTTTCGACTTCTACCGGCATGTGAAACGGGCTGCATGGGCGTGGGGCATGACAGCAGTGGCTGGCGCGTCTCTCCCAACCCCCCGATTTGACCCGCGGGCAAACAAGTCGTCTTTCATTTCGGGGTTGAGGTCGAAAACCATCGACCAGACCAGAAAAGGTGCTGGTGCCGAGGCGTTGAGTGTGAACGCGTGGTTGTGGGGAAAAGCCGGCAATTAGACTCGCCATTATTACCCGATTGGGAGTGGCCACTCGGCAAAGAACCCTCGACTCCCACCAGTTTGCAGATGTCTGCTCTGCGATTTGCCAAACCACACAGTACAAGCGGACACGGGCCCTTTCATGTGTGCTCATGTGTGCTCATGTGTTTTGATGCTCGACATCCCTCCTGGTGCATCCCCATCCTCCACGACATTTAGCCCCAAGCTACTGCACCTCTTTGGCGTTCATCCTGTCCCTGTGCCTAGGAGGGCTCCTGGGCTGGACTGGGGCAGCCAATTGTGTTGGGGATCTGGGATCAGACAGACCATTGTTGCGAGCAAAAAGGCCAACGCGTGATCGGAAACCCTGGTCCTTGGACTGGAGATGACGTTGACATTTGAGACTCGTCATCACCGCCAATCGTTGGCCAAACACTGTACAGGCATGGAACTGCCACTCGCATGTCAGTCAGCATCATCATGACCAGAAAAGATGACGAGTATGTACTCCCCACCTATGGTTGCTAGAACACTGGCCTCGATCGATTGTTTGCTGACTGATGAAGGGACATCAGGGTTGGTAAGGCTGGGACCATGTTGCAACGTGCCACCGCACTGGGCCTTTTCTGCTCTGGTCAAGGGAGTAAGCTTCACCGTCTTGAAAGTCTTGAAATTCGAGACGTACTACTAGCATGGCTGGGTCAGATTTGCTTGAGGAGTAGGGTCGGGAAGATTGTAGAAAGAACCAAACCTTGCTTGACACGCACGAGCTTGCGGGGTAACTCAGCTGGATGTCGGGGGCTGGGGTTCGCAATCTTTACGGTCAGGCAAAACAATATTGAAAGGCTTACTAAGGTTCAGAATTGGCTGAATCAAAAGCGGGAGCTAATACGGCATCCATCCTATCACACCAAAGTAGTCTGTCAGCGCGGGTGATTCAGAGAGCGCCCACCGATTTGACATGTGGAAGGAGCATGCGTTACGTGCCTACCCAACGGCTTGGCTTCACTGCATGATTGCGTCATGGAGCCAAACATTAAACAAGTACCCAAGGTATAAATCAACAAATACGTACGGACGGTACACTCATTTCGCCCCGGGACGTCATCAAACGTGGCCACTGGAAACATGCCGAACCGTGGCGTTTCTAACAGAAGGGACTATGAAAGTCAAAACCAGGCGGGCACACTGTCAAGTTCTTCATGGCCGCTCAACATGGAATGTTTTCTACTCACTTAGCTCCCTTGAAAGCTTCCGCCGTGCGAGTACGAGCGTGTTCGCAGCCCGGGTAATGTTCGATCGGAACAATTGATCCCATATTCAGATTGCGCGTATCCTTCTGATACCACCGTGCCGCCAATTACAATACTCCCAGCTCAAGCCGGGCAATCCAGGCCGCGCGAGAAAGTCTTCTACTGAGGGGAGCCGGCTGCGCCCGCTGGGAAGCGGTTGTTGAAGAATTACCTCCCACATGCTGGATCTCGCCATTCTAAACTCGACAACCCATGGGGACCGGAGGGAGCATTGTTCACGTCGGCCGTATGCTTTTCCCGCACAACGTTGACGGTGACGGTGGGGTTTTTCTTTGACCAAGTCCTCTCTGCAAGGTCACGGACGCCATTGGATACCCTCACTTTTCTACAAAGTCCCATGCCACGGGTCGGATGGAGCTAACGCTCGCATGTCCAGGCTGATGAGTTTCGAGATTGTCTTCATCTTGCATCGTTGGCCCAGCGGCTACCTCATTTGCCTAGACCAAAGCCTGCCGACCAATGTTGCGGATGGATGTCGCGGGGGAAGGATGGACGCCACTTCTTGAACGGAAAGGTCAAGAGACCAAGGCACCGGCAGTGAATCTAGCGCGTACTAAATCCAACGACAATTGGGTGAACATAAAGCACAGTACTGTCCTGGGGTACCTGCTCTACGCATTGGTAGTCATGAGCAAGGGCGCCGACCGGCTCCGCGAGAGCGCCGAGTTTCCCTGGAACAAGATGGCCCTGCTAATATCTTTTCCTGTTGAGTCTAGACTTTTTTTTATTTTCGTATCTTCGGCAATTGAAGCAGTGGGACAAGACGAACAAAGTCCTCTGGGCTGGGACTATGACGGCTCTTTGGCCATTGCTGGCTCTAGCGATTCATCCAGTGCTTTCCGCGCTGCGGCCACCGTCGGGCAATCGAAAATAAAAGATGGCAGCCAGCTCAGTATCCGTCACTTTGGTGAATCAAATACGTGCTTCGCATACTTGGCATCGAGTTCATACCAATGCATTCAACGTCGGTCCAAGGCTTGACATCTCCGGCTCCATCAGTGAACTAGAATAAGACAAGATCATCCGCGACGAGCGTGGCATCCGCAGTGGTGCGACCAGATGTGAAAACGACACGGTGTACATTTTTTTCTCATCAGTCTGAGATACAACGCGCTCCAGGCAAACGAAGGCTATTCGGCAGCACCAAGCTCACGTCGCATTTCCCCATGCAGCATCAAAGATCGGGGATGTAGTGCGCAGCGTTTCTATTGCAATACCGCGCTCGGCCTCTGGCAAGCTTCATGTCTGTGTCCAGCAGTGGCATCCGCGTCGGGTTGAGTGTAAAAGGCTGGTTTGCCTGGCTGAGACGGACTTGTATCGGGTTGCGGCATTGTAATGGCCTTGAATTTGATCAACGAGATGACTCGAGGTGCGGCCTCACTTGCGGCCAATGTCGCAACGCCTTGACGGCGGCTAACAAGGGCATCGCTTCTGCAGTCCATATCTGGTGTCTGGACAGACATATGCTGCAGTAGACGCATTTTGACTTTGTCACTAGCTTGAGTCGCCCCGTCTCATGTATCTCAGGGCAGACCACTCGGGCGCATTCAGGGGCGTCCCACCGCCGCCGTAGAAGCATCACACTCACCAGAGGCAAGAGATACGGTGGCAAGGCAAAGGCTGTCCGCGCTGGAAGAGCACCCGGTACCGACTGCGATGCTCTAGGAACCGCCATCCCTTAAAAGTAATGTCCGATCCCGCCCGGCGCAAAACCACGATTGACTGTTGATAGTTTGCTGCTCGTTGATTGTCTTTCCGTATTCGAATTTCTGGCCAGAGTATGGTGTAACTTGCGGTGGTCTCGTCGAGTGATCGCCAGCCCTGGGTGGCGGGTAGCCTGCCAGATCCAACACCTCATATGCCGCCATGGGAAGCATACGCTGACGACGGTCCATTGGAACTGCCCGACATGTTGAATAGTCGATGATTCAAGTTGCCGGGGCGTTTGGTGAAGCACCAGTGACGTACAAATGCGTGGCGCGAGTTTGTTCATACAAATCATCCATGTTGAAGCGTGACGAGGAGGTTTCCCGTACGTTTTGTTTTTCTCAGGCTCTGATACATCGACCCATCTAGCGCGTTGCTCTCACGGAATCGTCCCCTATGACGACAACTGCAATCTCGTGCCGCGACACACAGAAGGAATAAACTCACTTTGGCGAGCGTATTTAATGTGTAGTTTACCCGAGGTCTCATTTACATGCGTTGCTGAAACTACAATACATGAGCGACTGTTCGATATGAAACGTGACCAAATGGCCATCCCGGTAACGGTGCCGGAACAGGACTTCTTGGCGTGCCACTCCGCCAGCTCGAAGCGTCTTCAAACTCTCCATATTCTACGCTTTAGTCAAACCAATAAGTAGCAAGCTCCCGCTTGAATCACCAAGAGGCTTACGAAGCTGAACATTTGCCCCGAACGGACGACCAGTCGTGAATTTCCTTGTCCTGACCAACTCGGCACACGCACTGGATTAAGAAGGATTTGCTGCTGAGGGTTCGTAATGAGGTATTCTGAGGGAGCACTTGATTCATGAGAAGAAGGGATGTGTTCCATATAGCTTTTGTTGCTTTCTTTCGTTGAGGATGGCAAAGGGCTGGAGCAAATAAGCTGGTATCATTGTCGTTAATTTGATGAACCAGGGGTCTCGCCCAAAAGGGACAAGAAAGAAAAAAGAAAGAATACAGGACAACAGAGACAGTGGAGAATTTATCCGTGACCACAATCAAGCCATTCTCAGTGAGTAGAAACCATGAAAAAGGGGCGAAAGCGGAAAATGATGCTTGAGTTATTACTTTCTGAGATGTAAAACCATTCACTTTTCCGAAAAGTGTTTTCAGAAGTTAACAAAAGGCTTATTTTTGAAAACTGACTAATTATTTCTGGAGAGCTCAGAAGGAAGTAGAATGAGAAAATGAAAAGGAAAGGGGGGCATCGCCGTTCTGAGAAGGTAGGTACCATGAACCCCTTTGTCTAGGCCTAGAGCCCTCGTCTGACCATGGTGGTGTTCAAGCATCGTGCCCGACGATACGATAACATATCAATATGAAAGTGGGCATGCAAAGGGAAGAAGTATCATGGTGGGAAGGTTGTGGGAGTGGGTGTTATGAGGAGGAGAATATGTAGCGGAAAAGTGAGTAGGCGGGCTCGTGGGAGGTAGTCGAGTTATGAAGTTGATTCATGCAAAGGCATATCGTTGTCTACATATATTTTGTAAATCAGGGGGTGTAATGCGTTTTAACACTGTTTAAGCGACTGGTTGAACGGAAAGGGCGTAAGGGATACGATACAGACGGGTAGATATCTGTTCGTGAGTGCCGAGTCTCTCCATTTCTTTAACATTCATTTCATACAGCTAGGTCTCAGAATGTGAGCGCCCGAGCTTGAACGAGTCAACTAATTACCAAAATTTCCTCCCTAATGCTCCGTCTACTATTCATGGAAAAAGGCTTTTCAAGCTCAAACATAGGGTTAGATAAAAGAGGTAGACATTGTTTTGCCATCCTGCCGTCTTCTTCACCCGCACTCATCTGTTTTGTTTTTGGGATGAACTGTGACCTTTTTTTAAAAAGAAAAAAAGGAAATTAGAAGAAATCACCCTGCCCCTAAATAGCATATTCGCCCCCCAAAAGACAAAAGCCCTCAGAGATTAACACCACAGAAGTGACCAACCTGCCCAAAACAAGAGTGATTATTCCGCGACAGCACGATGCGACATGTAGCCCCGAGAATATCACCCGGATTCGTCCAAGATGTACAGCACCCTCAGCTGGTGAGTTTCATGATCTGTTTAGCCATGGGCAATCCTCAAGCTGACGTAACTATTCTTTTCTCCCCGCGTTTCAGGTACCAAGGCCAAGTGGCTCGACGTTGCACACGCAAATCCGCCGAGAAACGCCCGAATCAACGTCATGCATTTCGATGCTGGAAAACGCACGGGTTAGATGACCACCGTCGAGCATTGAACATATGGGCCAGTCAAGGGATGACTTGGATGTTTACACTGTACTATGGTGTCACGTCAGCCATGATATGTGACGCGTCCGCGCGACTCTATTGTAAGGGCGGCCACCAAACAAGGACGGACGCCCAAGGCTCATCATCGCAAAACACGTCAAACAAGCATCTGGTTGGCCCTGCACCAGACATGTGAGAGACAGCCAAAAAACCCTGCATTGCCCTGCGTACCTCCCCGGGATACCACACCTCGACAAATGCAGTGCCCTGTTCCGGTCCATCTGTTCCGGTCCAGAACGCGATTGGTCTCCGACAAAGAGGTGGCGGTCTCATTTCTTGCTTCTTTCTTCAGCGCTGGTCAAGCACGTGGGGCGGAATGACGTGGTTGCGTCCTCTGTGGCATTGTCGTCCAATATTCCCGAAGCTGGTCGGCTTGTTCAACAAAGGCGGCGGTTTAAGCCGTGCAAGTTTCCATGTATGAGAGGAAATGTGGCTTGCTGAGCGAACCAGCCCTCGGAGAATAGGAATAAACGATTCGGATATAGTTCCGATTTTTTTTCAATGCGGCTGATATCTTTACCGTGGGGTTTTACAAGAATGAAAAATAAATAAAAAGGGGAATGAAAAAGAAAAAGAAAAAGAAAAAGAAAAAGAAAATAATAATACTAATATAGCAAATTAGGTACAAGGCGCAGAGCCAGCAAGGCACCACTTTGACGTATTCCAGCTCGACTCACCTACGCCCAACGCCTTTTCTTCAGACCATGAACGAGGGACGGGCGAAAAGGGGCAGAATTGCAGGTCACTGGATATTTGCTTGCTTCCCATTCGTCGCATATTTCATCAGTGAGAGGAAAGAACGGAAAAAGGGCAGACTTGCCGGCCCCCATAATGCTACCTGCGGACGTCGTTACTTCATCGACCACATACATACGTGCTCTGCCTTCAGCGCGCATTGGAGAGGCTTTCGGCGTCAGCCCCCGTTATCGTTCTCGAAAGGCACTTTCTGCCTCGTATTGCTTCACTTGTAGAACGGGCCGAATGTAAGGAAACTAAAAAAAAATACAGGAGGAAAACACGTCGACCCCTGTAGACGAATAGCAGAAAGACTGCTTCCCTTGCAAAGCCAGGCGACGAATGGACTGCGCGGGCGGAAGAGAAACCCTCAGCCTTACAAACATGGGTGCCCGATCCCGAGCTGTGCATTGAATAGTTGGATGGATGTCATTGAGAATGATTATGCGCATTGACTACTGGCTCGCAATGCACGTCAGTGCTAAGAAGAGGATACCAAGCTCGGAGCGCCTTGTATGTAGCTTGTAGGCAAGAACGCGGCCGCATTTCTTTTCTTTGTTTCTTTCTATTTTTACTTGACATCATTTGACTACGTTCTTCGCGGCAAAAGAAGAAAAGAAGAAGAAGAAGAAGAAGAGAAGAGAAAAGCAAAAAAGTTAAGAAGTGAAGAAGTGAAGAAGTGAAGAAGTGAAGAAAAGAAGAAAAGAAGAAAGGAAGAAAGGAAGAAAAGAAGAAAAGAAGAACAGCTAGTTCCGGAACAGGACGGGCAACAAAAAGGAATGTCTCAGCCTCTGGGCCAGGAATATAAATGTAGGAAATTTTGCAAGGCTCCCCAACCTCGCCGTGCATGATGTAACGAAATCTTCAAGGCTATGTTTCTTGTAGCGCGGGAACAAAAGAAAAAGAAAAGGTGTCTGATTTTCCGTTGCACAACGTTTCTGGGGCTGCATGTCGTGTCTACATTTTACGTGGCGTGTATTGGAAGGAGGGGGAATGATATGGACCTGATGCAGGCCGCAGACAAAAGGTGGGCAATCCTGTTTTACATTGTGATTCTAGGGTCTCTCCATCTACACGCAATGGGATTTGTGACATGTATTCGGCATGTCTCTGGAGTGATAGTAGCCCCTTTCAACGTGTTGTGTGGGGTTGAAGAGATGTCACATTTCGAATAGCACTGTATTTGTCGAGCCTGCAGAATTTTATTTCTCTCGATTGATCAAATTTTTAAAAGAATAAGGCATGTATAGCCTTCTCTCCAGGTTGTCGTGCGTCATTCCAATACGGCTTTTATGCTTGAACGATACCAGACGTAAGCCGCCGAGCTGAAAGAGCAGAACACGCGACGAAATACTTCCGCACCTCTACGTATCCATCCTGCCGGCTCGTGTCTGAGAATAGGACTCAAGGCCAAGTTCTTTTCTCACTCTATTCTCCATTTTTACGCAATTGGCTCGGGGTGCCGTGCTGGGCGTCTCTCTCCCGTGAGAGTCAGGTGATGGACTGACCACCTTAAAAATGCGAGGCAGCAGCTGAACATGGAGGGCGGGTTTGTGCTGAGGGGCGGGCTCGAGTTGCTCGTGACGAGGCTCAGAGGGCTGATGAGAGGGCTGATCAAAATCAATGCTCGGACAATCACAACGTCACGCAAAAGAGAGAGAAGGATTATCGAAAAGGTGGGCCGCGAGGAGTCGTTTACGCAATGGAGCCTTTTCATGGAAGCGAAGTATTACTATTTTTATTGAATCGTGTATTCCCGTTTGAATATTTCTGGGCTGTCGGGAAGCTTGATTTGGTATTGGAGTTTATACTTGTAAGAGATATAATCCATGGTTCTGCCTAGCATTCCAACGTATAAAGAGAAAGAAGGAAAGAAAAAAGATGCAAAAGTCAAACACCCGTTTACTATTTGGTTACCGATCCCGTTCTGGAAAAAAAAAAAAAAAAAGGGGGGGGGGGGAGTCCTATGCTATTATTTTAGGGACAGAGATAAGCAAACCAAAAAAAAAGAAAGAAAGAAAAGAAAGAAGAAGAAGAAAGAAAAGGAGGAAAAAAAAATAAGGCATATGATGACTCGCTTTCTGCAACATTGGACTGTGCTTGCGGTTGCCCTCTTGGCAATCGCCTCGGCCGATCAAAGTAAGAGGTTGATGGCCAGGCTGGTCCAAAAGTACAGGGTCAACACCTTGGAGAACCTAGCGTCTCCAGGATACGGCTCATGCACAGAGGGCAAGATTGTGGTACGGAAAGAATGGTACGTCTGCGTTTCCTCTTCTCTTGCAAACGGCTGTACATGAGAAGAGAAAAAAGAACTGACACGAAATCAAAGGGGAGCCCTGAGCCGGCGCGTCCGACTAGACTACATCCACGCGGTCCAATGCCTCCACCGGCTGCCGTCCCGCATCGGCGGCGACAAGGCCCCCGGAGCACGGACCCGCTACGACGACTTCGAAGCGGCGCACATGCGGCTTGCGACGGCGGCACACGGCACGGGGCAGTTCCTCCCCTGGCACCGCCACTACCTCCACCTCTTCGAGACGGCGCTGCGCGACGAGTGCGGCTACGCCGGCCGCCAGCCCTACTGGGACTGGTCCAAGTACGCGCACCTGCCGCCCGAGGGGAACCCCCTCTACGACGGCTCGGCGACCTCGCTGTCCGGCAACGGCGCGTACATCCCCGGCCGCAACAACACCGTCCAGCCACTCCCCGTGCCGGTCGAGAACCCGCCGAGCATCATCTGTCCGCCCGGCACCGGCGGCGGCTACATTGAGCGGGGGCCCTTTGTCAACTGGACGCTGCACCTGGGCCCGGCCTTCAACATGACTGTGCGCAACGGGCTGCCGGTCCGGCCGAATCCGCGGGCCGACGGCCTGGGGTATAACCCGCGGCGCATGATTCGCGACTTCAACGGGAGTTTGCTGCTCGAAGCGAATACGTATCGGCACATGACGGACCTGCTGACTACAAAGACGGGTATGTTTTTTTCCACGTGGCCTCGTTTTTGTTTTCCTTCCGTCCCTATTCCCCCAAGAATGTAGGATTGTATGAAGAGAAACGAAAAAAAGACTTGATGGAAAGAAACATGAAATGATTGACACGAAAAAAAAAAAAAACCATCTAGACATCCACGCCTTTCACCCGTATCTTTTCGAAAACGCCCACCTCAACGGCCACCTCTTCATCTCGGGCTACGACAACGACTTTTACACCTCCCCCGGGGATCCGCTCTTTTACATGCACCATGCCCAAGTTGACCGCATCTGGGCCATCTGGCAGGCGCTGGATTTCTCGACGAGGGAGTATGCCCTGGATGGGACCGTGACGTTTTTGAATAGTGAGCTCTCTCTCTCTCTCTCTCTCTCTATACATGTACATATATACATGTCCCTTTTATCCATTCTTCTTTCTTGCCCAAAAAGAGAAACAGAAAATGGAAAATGAAATCTGTGTGCCATGTCTGACGATGCCTTCTTTTTAGTCCCCCCGTCCCGAAACGCGACGCTCGACGACATCATGTCCTTTGACTTTGCGCCATCCTTGCCGATTGGCGAGCGGATGAGTCCGACCAAGAATGGATTGTGCTACATGTATGAGTGACAGATGGTTTTTTTTTTTCGGAACGGGCAGTTCTTGATAGTCTCAATGCATAATTGAGTCTTGACGTGTCTGATTTGATTGTTTTTGACGTTCCCTTTCTGGTTGCTACATCTTTTGATTCAAAACACCCTGTATTTTCTTTCTTCCTTTTTTTTTCTTCGCGTCCAAGAACAGGAAGAAATAAAAAATAAGAATCAATGACATAACATACCGCTCGTTGAGCTTTCCCAACGACAAGTAACAAGTTAGTTCTACCGAGATACTTCCCACCTTATAAACAACCTTATTCCGCTCATGTCCCCCCCCTCCGCAAATCATGACACAAACACAACACCCCCTTCGACCCATCAAGGCAAAGGCCCGGCGCAGAGAAAGCTTGGCAGCCCTCAAATGCAAGTCACGGTCACATTACGTCCGCCACCTGCAAGGCCGCCCAGCCGCCTTACATGTTCCCCCCCAAAAGAAGGTAAGAAAGCCAGGCTCCCCTGGGACATCCCCCCCAAGCCTCACCCTTCAGCACACTGCAGGACGAGCCACGGCGTTATAAACGGCCTGAACTTGACGCAAGGGAGGGGCTTCGGCCCAGAAGTGCGGGATGAGATTTGCTTTTTCGTGATTTGCGCCAAAAGGATGGGGCGATGCAGGGACGGGTCCGTTCCAGACTCCAGATCGAGTCCCTTCTGTTGTCAACCAACATATCCATCCACCTTGACTTGACCAGGGTTCCAATTCGTCATTCGTGCGTCTGTAGCTGTCGAAAATGACAAAATCAAACTCGTTGCGAGTCGCAGTCCGTTTTGCTCCACCCCGACTTGCTTGTGTGCCCCCTCGGATTTCAAAAGGAGAGAGAGAGCAACAAAAAGGCGACTTTTGGCAAAAAAAGGCAAAAGCCGCGACGTCATCTTTTTTCGTCGCCCCGCGGTGTTCCTCACTCGAGCCGCAGCGTGGCCGTAGACATAAGCACGCGGTCCGGAGTCTGGACCAATGGTTTGTCCTTGCCGGCCAAAGCAGATGAAATACAAGAAGAGTCGAGCAAGGGACAGGCCAAAGCAGATGAAATACAAGAAGAATCAAGCAAGGGAAAGGCCAAAGCAGATGAAATACAAGAAGAGTCAAGCAAGGGACAGCCAGACGCATGACATGACCGGCGGGGTCTGCATATTCGTTTGCGGGGGGGTTGCTATGCCGTTTCCTCCAGCATTGTCTGATGCCACAGGTGTTCGGAAGCCACACGGTTCAGGCGTCGGCTGGTATCGCTGCCAGAGGGGGTAAATGTTTCTGTGGGAGAAGCATGACGCTGCCAGCGGAAATCCCAGACCGCGGGCGGAGTGCCTAGAAGGGGCACCCATCAGCGGCGCGCATCTTCGAAGCCTGTCTCGATCGGCCCTGGTACATGGATCGGCGGCTCGTGTGCTGGGCACTTGGTGCCTTGGGAAGCAGACTTGACTGTTGTTGTTGAATGCATGACGTCGTACTGGGTTGTTGAATGCTTTTCTTGGAACAGAAAAAAAAAAAAAAAAGAACCGCGGCGGGAGAGGGAGAGAGAGAAGGAGACGTCCCCTCTCAAGCGTTATTGAACGGCCCTGAATTCAATCTCGCAGAGTCTGCCGCTCGCAATCACAAGGAAAGCCGCCGCAGGCGGGAGCTCGCCGCAGGCGGCCGCGC
>AFQZ01000824.1:0-23662 GCA_000222935.2 Aciculosporium take MAFF-241224 | reverse complement strand
TGCTTATATAAAGAAAGTCATAAACGTAAGGGTTTCTCGTGCTTCTTTATTACTTTATTGCTTTTTCTTCTTTAGAGGTAATGAATGCTGTGTTCTAGGCAGCTTTTTTATGTTTATTCTTATCCCTGCTATCCAGGGGTAATAACTCTTTGTCTTTACCTTTAAATGCTTATAAGAATGCATAAAATTAGCGTTCAGAAGGAGGGGATTTATGCCTTTAGTTGCTCTACTAAGTTTCTTTTGCTTTCTTTTGTTTAGAGATAGGATAGTTAGTTAATTAACATCCTTCTTTATAATAGATAAAGCATTTCTTAGATCTAGCTTTATTTTAGGGTTAGGAAGCTTATAAATATCGTCGGTTGGTAAACAAGACTATATTAGTGCTTAGGGTAGTGTTTTAAGGTTAATACTTGCTTTCTCTCGCGATCTATTAGCTTATAAATGATTTTGAAACAGGTTCTATTATATCTTTTGTTGTAAGGCAGCAGTAAATATTACTAACTATGCCTTTATAGGTATTGGTTCGGACGTAGGTTATCTGGTTAAATTCAGAGCTATCTTAAACAGATATTTCTAGTTAGCGCCTAAGGATTATATCTTTCTTGGAAGGGGGGTAAAGACTATTAAATAAGTCTAAGAGCTGTTAAATTATTAATTCTAAACATTTAAGTTTAGTCTTTATTGGATTTTTAGCTGTGACGTAATGAAACTTTATCTCTTAAAATTATATTTAGTAGAATTTTCGATTTTCTTTAGTCTTAAAGTTTTCCTTTATTTGCTTAGTTATTGTGTTAAATGAAATAAGTCTTCCGCTAAATTTCTTAAGGTAATACTTATAGGCATTGCCTATAAGCATTATTAATAGTGTAAACAGGTATAACTTAGGCGAAATTCCTTATGCTATATAGATATCCTTAAAGATTAGGACTTTAGGATATATAAAGTTAAAAAGTACTCTAAAATACTTGTTTTCCTTATTATAAACTCTAGTAAGGGAGTTTAAGGCTTTTCGGTCTATATTAGTGATTTTCTTTAATATAGTTTGTTGTTCTAAGGGAGAGGGGATTATTGTTTTTATTGTTGTTTCTTTAATAGGAGGGTTAGGAGGGTTAGGGGGAGGTGAGGTTATTATTAATATTAACGTGTTAATGGTATTATTTCCTGTCGGGAGCTTTCTATTAGGAAAGAAGACAGAATTATCCATACTGACCAAATCAGCGAGTACATGGTTAATTGGTCTTTGCAATCCTTCTTGTGTGTTAATTCCTTAATCTTAAAGAATATCTCAAAGTACTTATTAAACCTTAGGGGTAATCTTCTTAAAAATGTCGGCATTCTATCCTTTAAAGTCTTCTTAGTATGTAAACAGAAACCTAGTACCTTACTAGTTACTAGATTCATACTAGTTAATATAGTAGGCAAATTTGTTGTAGAGTTCAGAAGTTATAGCTTTTTTAGGGTTAATTTGTTCATTAGCTTTAGCCTATTTCTCTGTAAAGTAGTTAGAATACTTTTAGAGTTTTACAGGAAGGGAGTCTTAAATAGATTAATTAGCTTTAGTAGTAGAAGTTAAAGCTATTTTTAGTGTTTTCTCTGTAATAAACAGCAAAGAAGATACTTTAATTATAGACTAGTAGTAAGTTGATAATAAGGGGTAAATTCCATAAAGAAACTTTCTTAATAATTATAAATAAGTAGCAAAAGTTAATAATAATAGAAAAAGTTGCTTTTAAGTAGCACAAACAACGGATTTTGCATAATTAAGTAAATAAGTGCGTTATATTAAAAGTTTATCTCTTCTGTTAATTCCTGGCCAATCTGTGGTTATAATAACTACTAATTAGTGCTGGTTTCACAGGGTGTAATTGCTATAGTAATAACAGGGGGGGTAACAAAGGTCTGATATCTATATTCTTATAATTATCTAAAGGGAAAAGAGGGGGACGATGCAGAAGTGTAGTGTTATGGCCACAGTACTGCCCTAGGTCATATGACATAGTAATCCAGCTAATTAGGGCACGTGTATTGTGTATATGACCCACAATTCCCGGTTACTATCGTGTATCCCTTCCATCCTTAAGACGAGCGATTCCAACATAATATGTAAGATTAAGGGCAAAGCAATTAATTCCCTATACGAAAAATCGCGATGTGTTATTCAAGGCTATAGTAACCGTAGGAAAGAGGTTATTCTTATACAGTCCCTAATAATTTAAAGAGCTAGCTAGAGGCTTATTATTACTCTTGCTTTATTATTAAAAAGAAAAGGCATTACGGCTTAGTTAAGGGATATTACCTAAGCATATATACAGTTATAAACAAAGCTTAATTTTATAATCCTTATAAAGCTTTTAGCACAGATTGCACACCTCTACCCGCTAGATGTTATTATGGTTATAATAAAGCCGCTTTACAGAATTGCAGAAGCAGGCATGCTTAGTAGTTAACGTATTTTAATCATTATTGCTAAAAACTCCAGATAATTACTTTTACCTATAACCTATGTTTACTTATTTCTTTAAAGGAAAGCTCTTGTTTTAGACTTATTAGAATGCAAACCGATAATACGTTAGGCCTTAGTAATACTAAATTCTTTAATTGTAAAGAAGTTAAGTTAAAAAATGCTGGATTTCTTATAAAGCTAAGCAATGCCTAGAGAAATTAATACTGTTAATGTTTAATAGTTATATTTTAAGTAAAGCTAATAATAATACCTTCTTCTTATAATAAAAGGCATAAGGAAAGAAGTTATTAGAAGTTAACTAGGATAATTAAGCTTAATATGTTAAGCAGAGGACTTGAGGTGTATACATTACTCTTATCTGCTAACCTAAAGCCTCTTATAATCTTTCTATTACTGCCTAAAGTTAACAACCAGAACCTAATAATATAACAAAGCTTAATAAGAGGCTTAAGTAGCAAATTAACAATCAGACTCGCGGACTTTACTATGTGCCTCTCTCACTAGAAAATGCCTTTCTCTATGTTTTCATTAATAGCTTCTTTGCTAATAATAAAGACCTTAGCTTATAAATCGGCTACGTAATTATTCTCGGAAATAAGGAAAAGAATGTCAACGCCTCCAAATTCACGCTTATAAGTAACATCATAACCTATAGCTCTATAAAATCTAAAAGAGTTATAAGGAGCGCCTTAGCATTAAAGCTATATAAAATAGTCTAAGGAGTTGATATTGCTTACACAATAAGTATAACTTTAAGGATTATCACTAATTGATTAAACAAGCTAAACATCCTAATCATAATATATACTAACTCTTTTTTATTATATAAGTATATTATTAAATTAGGCACTATAAAGGAGAAAAGGCTTATAATTAATATTATAGCGCTACGACAGTTATATAAGCAAAGGGAAATCGCAGAAATCTGATAGATAAATAGCTATAATAACCTTGCTAACGTAATAATAAAGGCTTCCCTAAATAAAAGCCTTAAGACCTTTATAACTAAGAATAAGGCTTAGATTTAAGTAGAAGGTTAGGTAAAGAGACTGGTATTAAGCATTAAAGCTAAAGCTGCTTAAGCGCGTAATAAAGAGTTCAAATTTAATGAATCCGAATGCGATTGATTAAGGAACTTTAAGGATGCTCTAGACTAGGGAAAAGTCATTTATTTAGGTAATATTTCTTATGTATTATAACGTTATTAATTTTTGCTTATTTATTGATTTTTACGGATTTTTTACGTATTTTAGAGCGATTCCTCTTTTTTAATAAAGAGAGAGTTTGCAAGTGTTGGAATTACTTGTCTTAAGGATAGAAGGGATACACAATAGTAACCGGAAATTATAGGTTATACGCACAATACACATGCCCTAATTAGCTAGATTACTATGTCATATAACCTAGGGTAGTACTATGGCCATAACACTACACTTCTGCATCGTCCCCCTCTTTTCCCTTTAGATAATTACAATCATATATAAAAATCAGACCTTTGTTACCCCCCCTGTTATTGCTGCAGCAATCACACCCTGTGAAACCAGCACTGCCTTAAGTTAACCTACTTTACTATTTTATTTAATCTACACAGCCTTATTAGAGTTATTTACTACTAGCATTCTTTTCTTATTTCTCTAGTTAAGAATATTATTTAAGAAGACAGAATTAAATAATATAATATAATAAACACTAGTTTTCTCTTTACTAGGGAAATCCTTTTATATTACTAGCACTTAATATATTAAGTTTAGTAGAATTATAATATTATATACAAGATTATGCTAGTTTTCACCTATAAAACGAACCACCGCGGATACGACGCGGTATTACGCTTAAAACAAAAAAGAAGTATAGAATTAAATTTCTTATTATTAATTACCCCTCCTAGTAATAGTATATTATATAAGGAAAGTAAGTAATATAAAAAGTATAATAATTAAAGAATTTTTATATAAATCTATAACTAATAAAAAATAAGGCACTACTTAAGAAGAAATATAGTATTAAGGAGAGAATTCTAAAGTAATAATAATATAAGAAAAATTATAAAATAAAATAAAATTACTAAAGAAATTAATAATAAAAGTTATTTTAAAGGTAGAAATAATAAAAGTATAGGATTTTATTAGATTTATTATATAAATTACTATAAATATAAGCAGGGAAATAGCCTAAATAAGAACTAATATAAAAAGCCTATAAGCTTTAATTATAAAAGTAGTTAATAATAAGGTAGAAACTATAGTTAAAAAGGCAGTTAAAAAGGTAATAAAGGCTATTTCTAGGACTAAAATAATAGTTAAAAGGACTTAAGTAATTATTATAGCTTATAAAGTTATAAGGCAGAATATAATAATCCCTTTAGCTTAAATAAAGGGCATAGTAATACTAGCTTACTACTACTAAAAAGTAATAGTAAAAGAAAATACTATTAATAAAATAGTTAAGAATAAATTACCAAGGGAGATTATAAAGGTAGTAAATAGTATTATTAGTATAAAAAAGATAATAATAGTATATTAACTATAAAGTAAAGATATAGTTATTATATTTACTAAAGTAAGAAAGAAATAAAAGGAAAATATAGCTTAAGTAAGAGTTATTTTTAGACCTAAAGTAAAAGTAAATAAAAAGATATTTAGTATAATTATTAAGAGATTTTTAATATAATTAATAAACCATATTATAACTAAGAATATAAGAAAGAATATTAAAAAGAAAAATAGTTTAAATATAATAAAAATAATAATATAAAAGCTAAAGGGAATAATAATAAGGGCACTACTAGTAATTAGTATTAAGAGTACTAAGTTAGTAAACTACCTATACTATAAGGAATTAGTATACTAAGTAGAGATTTTTAATACTAAGCTATATAATAAGATAATCTACCTAAAGTAATATTATAACTATTATAAGATTAGATATATTACTAGGTACTATAAAGAGAAAGTAAGATATAGTAGGTATATTATTAAAAAATACCTTAAGAAAAAGAGGACTTACTTAATATTAATAGGTAAGATATATAGAATCAGAAATCTTTCCACCAACACCGCGGACACGACGCGGTATCACGCCTAAAACGAAAAAGAAGCATGGAATCGGATTCCTCATCGTCGAATACCCCCCCTAGCGATGGCGCATTGCGCAAGGGGAGTAAGCGGCGCAAGGGGTGTAATAATTAACGAATTTTTACGTGGATCCGCGACCAACGAAGGACAAGGCACCACCTAGGAAGAAATATAATATTAAGGAGAGAATCCTAGAGTAATAGTAGTGCGGGAAAAACTAAAAAATAAAATAAAATTACTAAAGGAGTTAATAATAAAAGTTATCCTAAAGGCAGAAATAACAGAAGTATAGGCTTCTATTAGGACCTTTATATAAGTTGCTATAAATGCAAGAGGGGAGATAGCCCAAGCAAAGACTGGCACGGGAGATCTACAGGCGTTGATTATAAAAGCAGTTAACAGTAAAGTTAAAACCACGGTTAAGAAGGCGGTTAAGGAGGCAATAAAGGCCGTCCCTAGGACTGGATTAATAGTTAGGGGGACTTAGGCAACTATTGCAGCTCGCGGAGTCACAGGGCAGAATATAACAATACCTTTAGCCCGAACGGAGGGTATGGCGATACCAGCCCGCTATCACCGGGAAGCAATAGTAAAGGGAAACACCATTAGCAAGGCAGTCAGGAACAGATTGCTAGGAGAGATTATGAAGGCAGTAAACAGCGCTATTGGCGTGGAGGAGGCAATAGCAGCACGCAGGCTGCAGAGTGGAGACACAGTTATTATATTTACTGAGGCAGGGAGGAAATGGAAGGAAAACACGGCCTGGGTGAGAGTTGCCTTTAGACCTACGGCAGAAGTAAATAGGAAGATGTTTAGTATAATTATCAAGGGATTCCCAACATAATTAACGAACCACATTACGATCGAGGATATAAGGAAAAACATTAAAAAGGAGAATGGTCTAAACATAGCGAAGATAATAGTGCAGAAGCCAAAGGGAACAGCAACAAGGGCACCACTAGTGGTTAGCATTAAGGGCACCAAGGCAGCAAACCGCCTATGCCATGGGGGAATAGTATACCAAGCAGAGATTTTCAACGCCAAGCTATATAACAAGATGGTCCACCTAAAGTAATATTATAATTACTATAAGATTAGACATATTGCTAGGCACTGTAAGGAGGAAGCAAGATACAGCAGGTGTGCTGCTGGAAAACACCCCAAGGGAGAGAGGACTTGCCCGACGTTAACAGGCAAGGTACGGGAGAGATGCCTAAATTGCGCAGGGGCATATCTAGCATGGTCTCGGCTATGCTTAGTAAGCAATAATAGGTGGCAACAGGCCTGGGAGGCTTATGCCATAAGGCCGCTGTTCTTCTGCGACCATTGGTCAGAGGCCGTAACAGCTACTATAGGCAAGGGTCATTATAGAGAAGAGACTGGGGGATTAATGGAAAGGCAGCTAAGAGGAAGGAGCATACAACTAAGGGGCCTTTCTACGAGACGAACATACAAACTACGATTAGGACGGTAGAGACCGGCAGAGGAAGGCATAATGCTAGCCTTCTTACAACTGACAAGAGAGCAGAACAATACCAGAGCCAGCCTAACCAGGGTGCTCTGAAGCACACAATAGAGTACATAATTAAGGTTATGTACTAGAATACACGGAAGAAAAGCAATCTAGTACATCTGGCGTTGGGGCATAATGTTAGCCCTAAGGTGATAGCTATCCAGGAACCAGGAGGCTATAACAGTATACCGCCGAATCCATCTCAGGGGCACTATATGTTAGCAACATACAGTGGAAGAACAGCGATTTATATACACCAGAAGGTCAAGGCAGGGCTTTGGACTACAGGGAGGGGGGAGGATTAGTACAGTGTCAAGCTATATGGAGTAGAGGTGTATAACATATATTCCCTGGCTTATGAAAGGGGGTGGCAGACGCCTCTACAACACTTTGCCAATACCTAGGCAAAGGGCCGGAGTGTGTTTGTGGGGGACTTCAACCAACATCACCCCTTATGGGACAGATTCGGCCGAATATCTCCGGGGCACGATAAGATGTTAGAATTCATAACAAGGTGGCAACTCGGCCTAGCTATGCCGTTTAGGGAAGTAATAAGGAGAGAACATAGCAGCAGGGACAGCACTATTAACCATGCGTGGACCACCCATGACGTTAGTGTTGAATTCATTAGGCCAGTGGAAATCGCCGGATCTGACCATATGCCCCAGCTTATTAGCATCAGGATAAACAAGGAATTAAGCAACAGCCTAGGGTTGGTCTGGGGTTAGAGGACAGCGGACGAGAACCTTATTATGGCAGAGGCTTTAAACAGGCTTAGAAAGAAGGGGTTAGAGCTTCTGCTGTGCAACTGGCAAGAAATCAATAACTATACGCAGTGGCTTACCTAACAGCTTACGGAGATAGCTAATACAGTAGCACCTAAGCGACCTTAAGGGCGCAGCAAACCACAGCCTTAGTGGAATAAAAGGGTAAGGGACGCGACAGTAGAGGCAAGACGTGCTAATAGGCGGTGGCGGCAACAATAGACGCAGGAAGCGTGGCAGGCCTTGATGGAAGCTATAAAAAAACAGGATTGTGTTATCTTAGAGGAGAAGAGAAGTAGCTGGCGACAGGTAGTTAGTGAGTTATCCAGGTCCAAAGGGAGTCTTTGGACCCTGGAGCATTAGGCCCGGCTACAGAGTGGACTTCCTCCTAAAAGGCAATAGGTCCCACCACTAACCTGGCCAGGAGACGACGGCAGGGAGGAGATAGTAGAGGTTATATACAAGGGCAAGGCGAGGGCATTTACAGAGAGGTTCTTCCCTCCATCCGCGGCTAGGGCTCTAGGTCCGGAGGCAGAGGAGGGGACAAGATACTGTAATAACAATTAGGCAGTTCCTGTGTTTACAGAGGAGGAAATTAAAGAGGTTATAAAGAATACGGCAAGTTAGAAAGCCCTAGGACTGGACAAGCTGCCAACGGGTTTCCTTAAGCTATATAAAGCGGCCCTAATATCGTGTTTAATACGCCTTGCAAATGCTTACTACGGCTTAGGATATCATCCGGCCTCCTTCCGACGAGCGAAGGTGGTAGTTCTACGCAAACCTAGGAAGTCCCCTAAGGAGTTAGGCAGACCAGGGGGGTAGAGGCCGATATCGCTGTTAAACATAATAGGCAAAGTGATTAAGGGAGCTATTGTAAGGAGGATCACTATTGCAGCAAAGGAAGGCTATATACTGCCGGACATGCAGATAGGCAACAGGGCTGGCAGATTAATAGAGATAGTACTAAGCACGCTAAAAGAGGTTATAAGAACAGCGTGGCATTACCGGGGGATAGCATTATTACTACAGCTGGATATCACCAGGGCGTTCAACACTGTTAGCTATAAACGATTAATCCGCACTATAAAGGAGTTAGAACTGCTAGGGTGAATGGCCAGATAGGCACAGGGCTTTACGTCAGAAAGGAGAGCATAATTGGCATTTAACGGACGTATTACTAAGGAAATCCAAGTTACTGCAGGGGTTCTGTAAGGGTTACCGGCGTCTCCTATCCTCTTCCTGCTCTACATTACGCCACTATATTAAAGACTAGCGGCGGCAGAATCAACGTTAACATTAGGGTTCTCAGATAATACAAACATTATAGCATATAGAAAAACAGCAGAGGAGACAAAAGTATAACTAAAAAGAGCCTAGAGAATATATAAGGAGTGGTTAAAGGAGTATAGGCTAAGGTTTAACCTAGGAAAGAGCAAGCTAATGCACTTTATAAGGAAGAGGCAGGCAATTACAACAACAATCCGACTTAGCAGAGTAACAATACAACCGACATAATCAGCGCGATTCCTAGGGGTTTAGATTCACTAGAAGCTTTATTGGTTAACCTACATAGAGAAGGTGAATGCCAAATTGTTACAGCAGAAATTAGTGCTTACGGCGCTGGCTGCGTCTACGTGGGGATGCTAACTAGAGTGTGCGAGATCCCTTTATACACAGGTAATATAAAGCACAATAGCCTATAGAGCTAGGATATACCACACCCGCAGCAAGCCAGAAGGGGTAGCACAGGGGATAGCAAAGGCATTTATAAGGGAACAGAACGAATGCTTAAGGCGGGTTACAGGGGCGTATAAGGCGACGCTAGTAACACTCTTAGAGACAGAAGCAGCAGTGCTGCCGGTAGATCTGTACCTTAATTACGTTAAACGACGATTCCACTAAAGACTTGAGGATAGTAGCATAGGCAAGAAGATATGGCAGGCCTATAATTTAATAGCATCGCAGCTATAACGCCGAGGAAGAGGCCGCCGACGTAATTGCTATAAGGCGTTTCCTAATGCCCCCCCCCCCCTCCCTAGCAGCCTTATAGCCAGACAGGAATTAGAGAGGGAGTGGGAAAAACAGTGGATCCGGCAGAGGCATAAGGCTCGGGTAAGAAGAGGACAGGCAAAAACAACAGCAGTAGACAAGGAACCTAACTTTAAGAGCATAAAAAAGATAGCAAAGCTCCACAATAGCCTGCTTAAGCATGAATCTACAGCCCTAGTTTAGCTTTAAACAGAAAAAATAGGGCTGAATGCCTTCCTCTACAACAGATAGGTGCCTAAGGTAACTTCACCAATATACCAATACTAAGGAGGAGACAAGGATATCTACCACCTTATCCTGTTATGCCCAGAATATAACCATTTAAGACCGATTCCGGCGGTGCCCATAATAAGAGATCCACGGGAACTTAGGGCGGCACTTAATAACAAGAAGCTAGCACTAAATATCGTGAAGTAGGTGCTTTTAACTGGGCGACTTCAGCAGTATAGGTTGGCAGAGGAGCTTAGTAAGGCGTGGCAGATACGCAATAACAAGGCTAAGAAAGGGACCAGAGGCAACGGAAACAATAGGATAGAGGAGGAAGAGCCGGACTAGGAGGGGAGGTGCTTATAGGGGGTTTTTACTAACATACTAACCTTTTATATAAAGCACAACCACACTTCTGTCATTGTCTGCAGTTCCGGGGAACTGGCAGATATCTTATACTAATGGTTGGAAACAATAAAGACTCTATATCAGAGGCTTAGCGGGAGCTATATAAAAGAATATGGGTTTTCTCCCCTATCTTAGGGTTTTTCCTATATTAAGAAGTTAGTTGATGAACTAGTTAGTGGCTCTAGCTACCTAGCGTACATGAATATATAATAGGTAAGATATAGGAAAAATAATTAAATATATAGGGGTATATTTAGTATAGTCTTAATTATATTTAGTAAGTAATAATAAATAGTAGCAGGCTAGGGAGGCTTATATTATAAGGCTACTATTCTTTTATAGCTATTAGTTAGAAATTATAATAGCTACTATAAGTAAGGGTTATTATAAAGAAAAGACTAGGGGATTAATAAAAAAGTAGCTAAGAGAAAGGAGCATATACTTAAAGGGCCTATTTATAAGATAAACCTATAAGCTATAATTAAAACTATAGAAACTAGTAAAGAAAGGCATAATACTAGCTTTTTTATAACTAACTAAAGGGTAAAATAATACCAGGGCTAGCCTAACTAAGGTGCTTTAAAGCATATAATAAAGTATATAATTAAGGTTATATACTAAAATATATAAAAGAAAAGTAATCTAGTATATTTAGTATTAAGGCATAGCGTTAACCCTAAGGTAATAGCTATCTAGAAACCAGGAGGTTATAATAATATACTACTAAATCTATCTTAAGGGTATTATATATTAGTAATATATAGCAGAAAAATAGTAATTTATATATATTAAAAGGTTAAGATAGGATATTAAACTATAGGGAAAAGAGAGAATTAATATAATATTAAGCTATATAAAGTAACGGTATATAATATCTATTTTCTAGCTTATAAAAGAGAGTAGTATATACCTTTATAATATTTTACTAAAGCCTAGGCAAAGGGCTAGAGTATATTTATAAGGGACTTTAACTAATACCACCCCTTATAGAATAGATTTAGCTAAACCTCTTAGGGATATAATAAGATATTAAAATTTATAATAAGATAGCAACTTAGCCTAGCTATGCTATTTAGGGAAGTAATAAAAAGAGAATATAATAATAGGAATAGCACTATTAACCATATATAGACTACTTATAATATTAGTATTAAATTTATTAGGCTAGTAGAAATTGCTAGATCTAACTATATATCTTAGCTTATTAGCATTAAAATAAATAAGAAATTAAGTAATAGCCTAGGATTAGTCTAGGGTTAAAGGATAGTAAATAAAAACCTTATTATAATAAAGGCTTTAAACAGACTTAAAAAAAAGGGATTAAAGCTCCCGCTATATAACTAGCAGGAAATTAATAACTATATGTAATAGCTTACTTAATAGCTTATAAAGATAGCTAATATAGTAGCTTACTTAATAGCTTATAAAGATAGCTAATATAGTAGCACTTAAATAACCTTAAGAGCATAGTAAATCATAGCCTTAGTAAAATAAAAGGGTAAAAGATATAATAGTAAAGGCAAGATATGCTAATAGGTAGTAATAGTAATAACAAACATAGGAATTATAGCAGGCCTTAATAAAAGTAATAGAAAAATAGAATTATATTATTTTAAAGAAAAAGAGAAGTAATTAGTAATAGGCAGTTAGTAAGTTATTTAGGTTAAAAGGGAGCCTCTAGACTTTAAAGCACTAGGCCTAGCTATAAAGTAAACCTCCTCCTAAGATATAGTAAGTCTTACTACTAACTTAGTTAAGGGATAATAATAGGAAGGAGATAGTAAAGGTTATATATAAGGGTAAGGTAAAGGCATTTATAAAGAGGTTTTTTCCTTTATCCACAGCTAGGGCTTTAGATCTAAAGACAAAGGTAGTAATAAAATACTATAGTATTAATTAGGTAGTTCCTATATTTATAAAGAAGGAAATTAGAGAAGTTATAAAGAATATAGTAAGTTAAAAAGCCCTAAGGCTAAATAAGCTACTAGTAGGTTTCCTTAAGCTATATAAAGCAGCCCTAATATTATGTTTAATATACCTTATAAATATATACTATAGTTTAAAACACTATCTAGCCTTCTTTTAGTAAGTAAAGGTAGTAGTTTTATATAAACCTAAGAAAACCCCTAAGGAGTTAAGCAGACTAGGGGGGTAGAGGCTAATATTACTATTAAATATACTAGGAAAAGTAATTAAAAGAGTTATTATAAGGAGGATTACTACTATAATAAAGAAAGGCTATATACTACTAAATATATAAATAGGTAATAAGGATAGTAAGTTAATAAAGATAGTATAAAGCATGCTAAAAAAGGTTATAAAAATAGCATAGCATTACTAGAAAATAGCATTATTACTATAGCTAGATATTACTAGGGCGTTTAATACTATTAGCTATAAATAGCTAATCCATACTATAAAGGAGTTAGGACTACTAGAGTAAATAGCTAAATAGGCATAGGGCTTTATATTAAAAAGAAGAGTATAATTAGTATTTAACAAGTATATTACTAAGAAAATCTAAGTTATTATAGGAGTTCTGCAAGGGTTACTAATATCTCTTATCCTCTTTTTACTTTATATTATACTACTATATTAAAGACTAGCAGTAGTAGAATTAATATTAATATTAGGGTTTTTAGATAATATAAATATTATAATATATAGAATAATAGTAAAAGAGACTAAAGTATAACTAAAAAGAGCCTAAAGAATATATAAGGAGTAGTTAAAGGAGTATAAGCTAAGGTTTAACCTAAGAAAAAGTAAGCTAATATACATTATAAGGAAGAGGCAGGTAATTATAATAATGATCTAACTTAGAAGAATAATAATATAACTAATATAATTAGCGTAATTCCTAAGGGTTTAGATTTACTAGAAGCTTTATTAGTTAACCTATATAAAGAAGGTAAATACTAAATTATTATAGCAAAAGTTAGCACTTATAATACTAGCTATATTTATATAAAAATGCTAACTAAAGTATACAAGATCCCTTTATATATAGGTAATAAGAAGCATAATAGCCTATAAAGCCAGAATATACCATATTTATAATAAGTTAAAAGGGGTAGTACAAGGGGTAGTAAAGGCATTTATAAGGGAATAAAATAAATGCTTAAGGCGGGTTATAGGGGCATATAAGGTAATGCTAGTAACACTCTTAAAGACAGAAGCAGTAGTACTACTAGTAAATCTATACCTTAATTATATTAAGCAATAATTCTACTAAAGACTTAAGAATAGTAGCATAGGTAAGAAAATATAATAGGCATGTAATTTAATAGTATTACAGCTATAATACTAAGAAAGAGGCTACTAACATAATTACTATAAGGCATTTTCTAATACCCCCCCCCACCTCCCTAATAGCCTTATAGCTAAATAGGAATTAGAAAGAGAGTAGGAAAAATAGTAGATATAGTAGAGGTATAAGGCTTAAGTAATAAGAAAATAAGTAAAAGTAATAATAATAAATAAGGAACCTAACTTTAAGAGCATAAAAAAAATAATAAGGCTTTATAATAGCCTACTAAAGCATAAATCTATAGCCTTAGTACAGCTTTAAACAGAGAAAATAAGGCTAAATACCTTTCTTTATAACAGATAAGTACCTAAGGTAATATTACTAATATATTAATACTAGGGAGGAGATAAGGATATTTACTACTTTATCCTTTTCTGCCTAAAATATAACTTTTAAAGCTAATCCGAGTAGTACCTATAATAAAAGCCCTGCATGAGCTTAGGGTAGTGCTTAATAATAAAAAGCTAGCACTAAATATTATAAAGTAGGTGCTTTTAACTAGGCGACTTTAGTAATATAGGTTAGCTAAGAAGCTTTATAAGATATAGTAAATATATAAGGTTAAGGTTAAGAAAGGGACTAGAGGTAATAAAAATAATAAAATAAAGAAGAAAAAACTAGATTAGAAGGGGAGGTGCTTATAGGGGGTTTTTACTAATATACTAACCTTTTATATAAAGCATAACCATACTTCTGTTATTATCTATAGTTCCAGGGGAACTAGCAGATATCTTATACTAATAGTTAAAAATAATAAAGACTTTATATTAAAGGCTTAGCAGGAGCTATATAGAAAAAATATAGGTTTTTTCTCCTATTTTAGGGTTTTTCCTATATTAAGAAGTTAGTTGATAAACTAGATAGTGGCTATAGCTACCTAGCGTACATGAATAATAATATAATATTATATACTACTATTACCTATTAAGCTAGCATATAGCAAGCGTCTTAAAACATTTATCCTAGTACTATTATATTATATACTAACCTAAAAACTAACCTTAAATGAATAAAATTAATTTTTATTCTAAAGCTATAAAGAAAACTTATACTAATTAATAATTTTAGTTCTAGATTTAGTATAATATCTGTAGTTACTATAAAGTAACTTTAGATATTTTTTTCTCTTATAATTCCTAGAATATAAAAGTTAAAAGTAGCCCTTTTTATAATAATAAAGGCTAAAGCTACTTTTATTACTAGTTTTAGGTCTTACTTCTCCTACTTTATGTTTATCCTATATTATTAAAGCTATTATTTACTAGTTAAAATTAATAATATCCCAGTGTCTATAAAGATTATATAGTTAGGTCCCTTATTATAAAATTAAATTAGCATTTTAAGAAAGGTATTTATTTACTTCCTTTTCTTAATATTAATCTCCTATAGTTTAAATACTGCCTTAATTACCTAGTCTTCTTATAAACCTTTTATTAAAATTAGCTTATTTAAACTTTAAGTTATAGTGTCTTATATAATATTAACTCTAGTTATAAAAGCTTTAATAATTTCTTTCTCTTTCTTAGGCTCTTCCTGCTTTTTTTTATTAAAATCCTTTATTTTACTAGTCTTTATAATTAAAAAGATAGGATTTTCCTAGTTTGAGTCTCCCTTCTCTGCTATATAAAAAGCACTAATAAAATTAGATTTAACCTCTTCTTTATTAGAGTTATAGTTAAATATTAAGTATACTTTACTACTTTTTATAATAAAGTATATATTTATAAAGTTAGACTTATTATATTTATTATCCTCTAATAGGCTTTCTTTTCTAGCTAAATAGTATTTAGAGTTTACTAAATATTACTCCTGCTCTTTAATATTAGGATTATTATCTAGAACTATAACTTTATAAGGTTCCTAGTTTAAATATTCCTATTACCTAAATTATCTTAAGTAGAATTAATTCCCTTAGTAATGGTTTTATTACTCTTTAAATTAATTTCCTCCTTAATTTTCCTTTTTTAAGAATCTCTTTTTTTTTATTATCTCCCTAAGATTTATCTTCTTAGCTATAGGCTCTTCCTTCCTTAGTTTAAAAGTCTGCTTTTTTCTTTATAAGGTTCTCTTTTTTAACTTTTAGTTAGTATAATTTGTTATTATTATACTACTAGGACTTTTAAGGTTAATTCTAGTCCTATTATAGTTTATTTTAATAAACCTATTCTTAGTATAGGACTAGCAGCCTTTTTTAGTCTTTTTAATTATAGTCCCTTAGACTACTTAATTTCTTTTTAATATATATATAGTAAGAATATTATTATTAAAAGTTATTTTATTAGAAACAGTCTCCTCTCTATTAGTTATAGTTCTTATAATAGTAATTCTAGTAGGCCTTTACTTTTTTACCCTTAGATTTATTTAAGTCTAAGGATTTATTATTATAAAGGTAGGCTTTTACTATTCCTTTAGTCTTTTTCTAGTAATAAGACTTTTATTACTCCTTTATTTCTTAATATAAATTATAGCGTTTTCTATTTATTATATTAAGGTATTTATTATGCTTTGTGCCCTTAGTTAAATCTAGGCATAGCTTCTTTAGCTTAGGATATAATTTTATTCTAAAGTACACTAAAAGCTGTAAATCTATTATTTCTTTATTTACTTTAGTATACTAAAAGATTTAAGCTATAAAGTCCTAAATAAAAATACTATTTATAATATTTTCTTAGGTATATTTAGCCTTCTTAAGCTTTATTATTATATCTTCTATCCTTATATAGAATTCTTCTTATATTATCTTAATAATACTATTAATACTAGTAAAAATCCATTCCTTTTTAGATTTATCTAAGTATTATTAGTACTAGGTTATTACTTTTTTATAAAATAATTACTAGATATTATAAAGTAATACCTCCTTCTGGTTTAATAGTGCTTTAAATAAGTATTTTTTTACTACTTAAATTTAAAGCTTAGGGTCTAAAAAGATAGTAGTTTTTCCTTTATAAAAGATAAATTTATTACTTATATCCACTATATCTGGTTTTAGGTCTAGAAGTTCAATATCCTAGATCTTTTAAGTTAAACTTACTAACTCTTTTTTTTAAATGCCCTTTTAAGCTTAAAATCTTATTTTAGGTTATATTTTAGTTAAAAAGTATTATATTCTTAGTATCCTAGTATTTAGCTTAGCTAGTTATTATAAGGCTATTTAGTATAGCATTAACTATCTCTATAACTACCTGCTTTATTACTATAACTATTTGCTTTATAGCTATATTTACTTCCTTATTATAAGAAAGTTAAGGGTAGATTTATATATTACCCTATATTACTATTTTTAAAAGGTCTTTTTATATACTTATTATTATTCATGTACGCTAGGTAGCTAGAGCCACTAACTAGTTCATTAACTAACTTCTTAATATAGGAAAAACCCTAAAATAGGGGAGAAAACCCATATTCTTTTATATAGCTCCCGCTAAGCCTCTGATATAGAGTCTTTATTGTTTCTAACCATTAGTATAAGATATCTGCCAGTTCCCTAGAACTGCAGACAATAACAGAAGTGTGGTTATGCTTTATATAAAAGGTTAGTATGTTAGTAAAAACCCCTTATAAGCACCTTCCCTCCTAGTCCGGCTCTTCCTCCTCTATTCTGTTGTTTCCGTTGCCTCTAGTCCCTTTTTTAGCTTTGTTATTATATATCTGCCATGCCTTACTAAGCTCCTCTGCTAACCTATACTACTAAAGTCGCCTAGTTAAAAGCACCTACTTTATAATATTTAGTGCTAGCTTCTTGTTGTTAAGTGCTGCCCTAAGTTCCCGTAGATCTCTTATTACAGGCACTGCTGGAATTAGTCTTAAATGGTTATATTCTAGGTATAATAGGATAAGGTGGTAGATATCCTTATTTCCTCCCTAGTATTAGCATATTAGTAAAGTTACCTCGGGCACCTGTCTGTTATAGAGGAAGGCATTTAGCCCTATTTTTTCCGTTTAAAGCTAAACTAGGGCTATAGATTTATGCTTAAGCAGGCTATTATAAAGCTTTACTATCTTTTTTATACTCTTAAAGTTAGGTTCCTTATCTACTGCTATTGCTTTTGCCCGTTCTCTTCTTACTTAAGCCTTATATCTCTACTAAATCTACCGTTTTTCCCACTCCCTCTCTAATTCCTATCTAGCTATAAGGCTGCTAGGGAGGGGGGGGGGGCATTAAGAAACGCCTTATAGCAATTACGTTGGCGGCCTCTTCCTTAGTATTATAGCTATAATACTATTAAATTACAGGCCTGCTGTATCTTCTTGCCTATACTACTATTCTTAAGTCTTTAGTAGAATTGTTATTTAATGTAATTAAGGTATAGATCCACTAGCAGCACTACTGCTTCTGTCTTTAAGAGTGTTACTAGCATTGCCTTATACGCCCCTATAACCCGCCTTAAGCATTTATTTTATTCCCTTATAAATGCCTTTACTACCCCCTATGCTACCCCTTTTAGCTTGCTGTGGGTGTGGTATATCCCAGCTCTATAGGCTATTATGCTTCTTATTACCTGCGTATAAAGGGATCTTACACACTTTAGTTAGCATCCCTATGTAAACACAGCCAGCACTATAAGCGCTAATTTCTGCTGTGACAATTTAGCATTTACCTTCTCTATATAGGTTAACTAATAAAGCTTTTAGTAAATCCAAACCCCTAGGAATTGCGCTAATTATGTCGGTTGTATTATTACTTTTCTAAGTTAGATTATTATTATAATTGCCTGCCTCTTCCTTATAAAGTATATTAGCTTGCTCTTTCCTAGGTTAAACCTTAGTCTATACTCCTTTAACTACTCCTTACATATTCTCTAGGCTCTTTTTAGTTATACTTTTATCTCCTCTGCTGTTTTTTTATATATTATAATGTTTATATTATCTAAGAACCCTAATATTAATATTAATTCTGCTGCCGCTAGTCTGTAATATAATAGCATAATATAAAGCAGGAAGAGGATAGGAGACGCTAGCAACCCTTGTAAAACCCCTGTAGTAACTTGGATTTCCTTAGTAATACATCCGTTAAACGCTAATTATGCTTTCCTTTCTAACGTAAAGCCCTGTGCCTATCTGGCTATTTACCCTAGCAGTCCTAACTCCTTTATAGTGCAGATTAATCGTTTATAGCTAATAGTGTTAAACGCCCTAGTAATATCTAGCTATAATAATAATACTATCCCCTAGTAATGCTACGCCGTTCTTATAACCTCTTTTAGTATGCTTAGTGCTATTTCTATTAATTTACCAGCCTTATTGCCTATCTGCATGTCCGGTAGTATATAGCCTTCCTTTACTATAATAGTAATCCTCCTTATAATAGCTCCCTTAATCACTTTACCTATTATGTTTAATAGTAATATCAGCCTCTACCCCCCTGGTCTGCCTAACTCCTTAGGGGACTTCCTAGGTTTATATAAAACTACTACCTTTGCTTGTTAGAAGAAGGCCGGATAATATCCTAAGCTATAGTAAGCATTTATAAGGCGTGTTAAATACAATATTAGGGCTGCTTTGTATAGCTTAAGAAAACCCGTTAGCAGCTCATCCGGTCCTAGGGCTTTTTAACTTACTATATTCTTTATAACCTCTTTAATTTCCTCCTCTATAAACACAGGAACTGCCTGATTATCGTTATAGTATCTTATCCCCTCCTTTGCTTTTAGACCTAAAGCCTTAGCTATAAATAAAGGGAAGAACCTCTTTGTAAATACCCTTGCCTTACCCTTATATATAACCTTTACTATCTCCTCCCTACTGTTATCTCCTAGCCAGGTTAGTAGTAAGACCTGTTGCCTTTTAGGAGAAAGTTTACTCTATAGCCAGGCCTAATGCTTTAGGGTCTAAAGACTCCCTTTGGACCTAGATAACTTACTAACTGCCTATTGCTAGCTACTTTTCTTCTCTTTTAAGATAATATAATCCTGTTTTTTTGTAGCTTCTATTAAGGCCTGCTATGCTTCTTATGTCTATTATTACTGCTACTACCTATTAGCATATCTTGCCTTTACTGTTATGTTCCTTACCCTTTTATTCTACTAAGGCTGTAGTTTACTATGCCCTTAAGGTTACTTAGGTGCTGCTATATTGGCTATCTCTATAAGCTATTAGGTAAGCCACTACGTATAGTTATTAATTTCTTACCAGTTGTACAGCAGAAGCTCTAACCCCTTCTTTCTAAGCCTGTTTAAAGCCTTTACTATAATAAGGTTCTTATCTGCTATCCTTTAACCCTGGACTAACCCTAGGCTATTACTTAATTCCTTATTTATTCTAATGCTAATAAGCTGGGGTATATGGTCGGATTTGGCGATTTCTACTAGCCTAATGAATTTAACACTAATGTTATAGGTGGTCTATGTATAGTTAATAGTGCTATCCCTGCTACTATGTTCTCTCCTTATTACTTCCCTAAACGGCGTAGCTAGGCCGAGTTGCTACCTTATTATAAATTCTAACATCTTATTATGCCCCGGAGATATTCGGCCAAATCTGTCCTATAAGGGGTAATATTAGTTAAAGTCCCCTATAAACACACTCTGGCCCTTTGCCTAGGTATTAGCAAAGTGTTATAAAGGCGTCTGCTACTCCCTTTTATAAGCTAGGGAATAAATATTATATATCTCTACTTTATATAGCTTAATACTATACTAATCCTTCCCTCTCCCTATAGTCTAAAGTCCTGTCTTAACCTTTTAATATATATAAATTACTATTCTTCTACTATATATTACTAATGTATAGTATTCTTAAGATAGATTTAGTAGTATATTATTATAGCCTCCTGGTTCCTGGATGGCTATTACCTTAGGGCTGACGTTATACCCTAATGCCAGATGTACTAGATTGCTTTTCTTCTATATATTCTAGTATATAACCTTAATTATATACTTTATTATGTGCTTTAGAGCACCCTAGTTAGGCTGGCTCCGGTATTGTTTAGCCCTTTAGTTAGCTATAAAAAGGCTAGTATTATGCCTTTCTCTGCTAGTCTCTGTCGTCCTAATCTTAGCTTATAGGTTTGTCTTATAGAAGGGCCCCTTAGTTATATGCTCCTTCCTCTTAGCTGCCTCTCTGTTAGTCCCCCGGTTTCTTCTCCCTAATAACCCTTGCCTGTAGTAGCTATTATAACCTCTAACTAATAGTTGCAGAAGAACAGCAGCCTTATAGCATAAGCCTCCCTGGCCTGCTGCTATCTCTTATTGCTTACTAAGCACAGTTAAGACCATACTAGATGTACCCCTGTATAATTTAGGCATTTCTCCTGTACCTTACCTATTAATGTTAGGTAAGTCCTCTCTCCCTTAGGGTGTTTTCTAGTAGCATACCTGCTGTATCTTGCTTCCTCCTTATAGTATCTAGCAATATATTTAATCTTATAGTAGTTATAATATTGCTTTAGGTGGATTATCTTATTATATAGCTTAGCGTTAAAAATCTCTGCTTAGTATACTATTCCCCTATAGCATAGTTGGTTTACTGCCTTAGTGCCCTTAACACTAACTATTAATAGTATCCTTATTGCTGTTTCTCTTAGCTTTTATACCATTATCTTTACTATATTTAATCTATTCTCCTTTTTAATATTCTTCCTTATATTCTTAATTATAATGTGGTTTATTAATTATATTAGGAATCCCTTAATAATTACACTAAACATCTTCCTGTTTACTTCCGCCTTAGGTCTAAAGGTAACTCCTACCCAGGCCATGTTTTCCTTCTATTTCCTCCCTGCTTCTATAAATATAATAACTATATCTTTACTCTATAATTAGCGTACTATTACTGCCTTCTCTATGCTAATAGCGCTATTTACTACCTTTATAATCTCTCCTAGCAATCTATTCCTAACTGCCTTACTAATAGTACTTCCCTTTACTAGTGCTTCCTAGTAATAGCAGGCTAATATCGCCATACCCTCTGTTTAGGCTAAAGGTATTATTATATTCTGCCCCATAACTCCGTAAGCTATAATATTTGCCTAAGTTCCTTTAACTACTAATTTAGTCCTATAAACAGCCTCTATTACCTCCTTAACTGCCTTCTTAACTATGGTTTCTACTCTGCTACTAACTGCTTTTATAATTAAGGCCTATAGGCCTTCTATGTTAGTTCTTACTTAGGCTATCTCCCCTCCTATATTTATAGCAATTTATATAAAAGTTCTAATAAAAGCCTATACTTTTATTATTTCTACCTCTAGGATAACTTTTATTATTAATTCCTTTAGTGATTTTATTTTATTCTTTAGTTTTTTCTATACTATTATTACTTTAGGATTCTCTCCTTAATATTATATTTCTTCCTAGGTAGTGCCTTATTCTTTATTAGTTATAAATCTACATAAAAATTTATTAATTATTACACCCCTTATACTACTTACTCCCCTTATATAATGCGCTATTGCTAGAGGGGGTAATTAATAATAAGGAATCCGATTCTGTGCTTCTTTTTCGTTTTAGGCGTAATACCGCATCGTATCCGCGGTGTTCCGTATTTTTATCGTCTTTTATACTTTTTATATACTTATAACCTTATTATATAAGTAAATATAGTAGTATTTAGGAGTAGTAGTATTATTAAGCGCTAGTATAGTATATCTCCCTTTATTTATAACCTTTATACTCCTTAGAGTTTTATCTTTACTACTAGTATTCCATTATTAATAAGGTATAATTTTACACATCCCCTAACAAAAAACCTTATTAAGGTACTAATATTATTACTTAAGGATTTAAAGGAGCGCCTTTTTATTTAATATTTAATAAACTAAAGGTTTATATATCCCTAAGGGGAAAACCTTATTAGGGTACTTATATAATTACCTAAGGATTTAATAAAGTGCCTCCTTATTTAGTAGTTAGTTAATACTATAAAAATCCTACTTATTATAAAGACTTATATCTTTTTATAGGGAGAAACCATTAAGCTTAGCTTAAAACTGCATAAGGTAGGTTAAAAAAGGTCCTAGTATTATTATAATAATTTATATATCTAAACTCCTATTATAGTTTAGGTAAATCCTAATTGTATAATAAGAGGTTTATTACTTCTAGTTAGTGTAATTTATTAGTACTAGTATAACCTTATATAAACCCTATTACTTCTCTTAAGTTGCTTATTTTAATTAAATAGTCTTAAGACCTTATTAGCTTAGGTATTATACCTATTATTTTACCCCTTTACTAACTAGAGTTCTAGCTAATTTACTTTAGTAGGGTAGGTCTGGTCTGCTAAAGGTTTAGCTGCTAAGTCCTGTTATCTCCTATTATTATTAGTTTAAATAGTTCCTATATAATTAGCGCTATGTTTAACTACTAATCCTGGTAATCTCCCTATGTCCAGTTTATAGTAACTATTAAAATTCTATTTAACTCCTTTATTTATAATATAAAGCTAACTAGTGTGTTTAAGATATTATCTTAGGTTTCTATTATCTATTATTAGAAGTCGGTTTTTATAAGGTAAGTAAGGTTTTCTTTAATTTACTTTTATAACTTTTATATTACCCTTATTACTTTATATACTTTTCCTTATATTTTAGCTACTCTTTTAATACTTTATAGGATTTCATAAGCTAAGGTTTTACTAATAATATTCTTAGTTTTAGGTTCTAGCTTATACTTTATTATAATATTAAATAGTTCCTTAGTATCTATTAATTTCTAGTATACTTATCTTTTCTTATTAGTTTTAAGGGGTTATAGGTCCTTAGGAAATTATAACTTCCTAGCTAATTACTTTTCCTTTCTTTTAGGCATAATAGGATTCTCTGTTATTAGAGGGTCTTTTACCCCTTATATAGTCTTATTTATTATCTTATCTAAGTTAGTTAAATCTTTAAATATAGTAAACCCTCCTATATATATTAATATAATTATTGTG
>AFQZ01000825.1:0-23573 GCA_000222935.2 Aciculosporium take MAFF-241224 | reverse complement strand
GCTTAACAGTAGGGGTCTTTAAGAAATAAGGCATGTTTGAAAGCATTATCCTGTAAGAAGTTTACAGTTGATTGGGAAAAGAGTGGGGGATTCAGTGCTTGCATAAAGAATGCTATAAAGGAGAAAGTATTATAAGCCTCTTTGTTATCTGGTTCTTCTTTTTTATTAGTAGTAAGGAAAGCAGCATTCTAAGCGGCTTTTTTGTGTTTGTCCTTACTGCTATTATTAGTAGCAGTAAGTTAGGCCATTTCGCCTTTATAGGCCTGTAGGAATGCATGGTATTAGCGTTTAAAGGGTGGTTTTTAGTGTTTTCTGTTATTCCATTAAGTTGCTTTTGCTTTCTTCTGCTCAAAGGCAGGATGGTTAGTTAACTAGCATCCTTCTTTACAGCAGATAAAGCATTTCTTTAAGCTCGCTCTAGCTTAAGGTTTTTTATAATATATAGCTTGTAAATAGCATTAGTCTGTAAACATTACTATATTAGTGTTTTAGTCTATAGACCAGGCAATAAGGGCAGTCGAATTATTATTAGTAGTTATTAGTAACTGACTTATAGAGGTTAGTGGTATGTCTATTGCTAAGAGGCAATTTCGAAGATCACTAACAAATCCTTCAAAGGTTGGCATATTCCTGAATTTAGCATTATAGAAATTATTGTTATTTTCTATTGCTTGTCATACTTAATAAAGAAGAATTATATCTTATTCAAGAGGGTTATAAAGGCTATTAAATATCTTCATAAGTCAGTTAAGAAGAATTTCTAAGCATTCTAACTTATTCTTTATTAGATGTTCTATAATAATATAGCAAAGGCATAAATCGGTAAATTGTGTTTTATAAAAGCTCTTATTCTTAGGTGTTTCAAAGTAATTCCTAATATTCCGAGTCATCTCCTTAAATAGGATTGTCTTTACTCTAAAGTATTTAAGGAAGTATATATAGGCTTTACCTTAAAGCATAATAGGAAAGGCTTTTAGGTAAAGTAAGGGGAAAACTCCTGCTTAAGAACATTTCTCTTTAAAATATAGTAACTTCTTATTAATAAAGTTATATACTTCTCTAGAATATTATTCTTCTTTCTAGTAAAGTCTCTTAAGAGTATTAAGGGCTTTTCAATTACTATTAGAAAGTATTCTAGTTAGGGTTTATGGTTCTAGGGGAGGGTCTTTAGTTAAATAAAAATCTTTATTATTAGAGTTTTTATTATTAGAAAGTTCAAGTCGTTAAATCTCTTCTCCTTTTTTAGTTACTTTTTCCGGCAAAGGTTTGTATTTTGTGTTAGAGTTAATATTTAAGATATTAATAAGATCTTTAGAGATATTTAATCTTAATCCTCTGGCTGTTTTAACACTATTGTCATTAAGGTAATCACAAAGGGTATACTTAAGGTTATTATTAATTTTATTAAAAGTATCCTTTGTCTAATTTTTATAATCTCGCTAGAAGTTAATAAGGAGATTACGCCCTTTTTCTTTATTAAGAATGTAGTAGTTAATTGTATATATAATACGGTTATTAATCTGTTGTTTAGTAGCTATATTGATATTAATATTATTAACTAACTTAGTCTAATTAAAGAATAGAATTAGACAGTGCTTATAAAGTTTTTAGGGTAGGGTGCTCTTTAAAAGTTCTCTTTTATAAACATCCTTTTAGAGTTATTTATTAAAATTATTTATTTTTCCTTAGCTTAAAGACATTTTAGTGTTTTAGGCTTTATATTTAGTACTAATTAAAGCGGTTAGCGTTGGTTCTCTATAAATAATAGTAAAGATCTAGTTTTAATTATAAATAAGTAATAGTTAATAATAAGGGAGAAGATCCATAAGAGTTAAGTCTTTTTATAATTATAAACAATTTAATAGTTAACAATTTAAAGAAATAATCCTTTAGTTAGCATAACGTTAGAATTTCTTATAGTTATATAAGTAAAAGCATTTAAATAAGTCTCTTCTAAGTATAACCTAATAAATCTGTGGTTATTAGTAACCACTAATTAGTGTTGGTAGCGCTTAGGTTACAAGTATGCTGCAGCACAAATGTAAGGGGGGGGTTTCAATATTCAATTTATTTATTTCTCTAAAAGAGGGGAAGAAGCAGGCTACGATGCGGAGGTGTAGTGTTGTGGCCACGGTACGGCCCCAGGTCACATGACCTGTGATCCAGCCAATCAGGGTGCGTGCATTCTGTGTGCAACCCACAATTCCTGGTCAATGCGGCGTATCCCTTCCATCATCCATACGAGCGATTCCGACATTTACTAAAAGTAAAAGCTTATAATAAGCAGCCCTTAGTAAGGCCCTTAAAGAGAAACTAAAAAAGAGTTATTTTATAAAAATATAATAAAAACTATTAATATAGCTTCTGGATGATATATAGGGGGGGTCCGCCGGAGGCGGGAGCTCGCTGCAGGCGGCCCCCGGCAGGGCCCCCGGAGGGATATTCAGAAAGGTAGATTGATCGACGTTATTTGCTCTGAAGCTGATGAATCGGGGTGGCCGAGAGGATCTAGGACATGACCACGACGGAACAAAAGGTAGGGGCAACAGCATTGTCGCGGCGGGACACCATATACGCAATGCACGATACAAAAAGACACGGAAGGCTACAGGCAATGCAGCAGAACTGATATAATGTACAGACGTATATTCATGGCTCATACTATCTAGATGCAAGGCTTGTCCAACGCCCGTGATTTGAACAAGAAAAACCAACGGGAAAGTCTAAGAGGGGGTTGGAAAAAGACTCCAACGTATAAACGGTGATTTTACGCAAGAACTACGAGGCGCAACATGGACATCTAAAAGTAGAGGCTATTCATGTTCTTGGCCATAAAGTCGGCGGCTTTGCTCCGGAAGTCGTCCGTCAGAATGTCATTCGCATACGCCCAGCGGAACCACATGAGCTGCTTGGCCTCTTTCCACGTCGGCCACTTGGCGTAGCCGCCGACGCCCTTGTTGGGGTCCAGGTTGTACAAAAAGTTAAAGTAGTAGGTCCGGCAGCTGCGCATGGCGTTGTTGGGCCATATGCCGTTGAAGACCTGGAGGAGGTCCGAGGCGTGAAAGGTGCCGGCAAAAGGCGTGCCGTGGTTGTACGACGAGAGGTAGGACCAGACCGGGACGGAGGGGTGCACGGCGGTGGCGATGTTGAGGGAGATGCGGCGGGTGAGCGTAAAGGTCAGGTCGCCGAGGACGGCGGCCATGCGCTTGAAGCCGGGGTAGAGCTCGTTCAGGGGTCCCGTCCGGAAAGGGCTGCCCTCCAGCAGGGCGGGCTCGTACAAGTCGACGAGCTCCTTGAGCTGGGCTTTTGTCGCGCCGTGGAAGTAGTAGGTCGACAGGTAGTCGACGGCCTTGTCGACCGTGGTGACGTTGTTGGTGAAGATGGCGAACATGGTGCCCTCGTCCTCCTGGTCGCCCATGATCATGGGAACGGCATGGTACTTGCCAGCCCTGAACAGCCGATCGGGGCTCTGGGTGAGCGTCCTGCCGTCCGGGCGGGGCAGGTATGACAGGGCCACCGACGAGTACGACGTGAAGCTTGGCACCGAGTTCTGGGCCTTGTAAAAGGTGTCGTAGTCGAGGGCGCGGAGGCACTCGAGCGTGTCACTGGCGCCTGAGCACCCGGCCGCGCTCACGACCGTGTCGTACACGACCTGTCCCTTGGGACAGTCGACGGCATCACTGGGAGCAACCGTGCCGGAGTTCATTATGGCGCCGCGGAACAGTGGCTTGCCTTTGTAGTTGGCGTCCCCGTCAAACAGAAGCATCTGGTCAAACACGGAGACGGCGCCCGACGACACACCCCAGATGGTCACCTTTTCGGCATCACCACCAAAGGCCGCAATATTGTCGGCGACCCATTCCAAGCCCAAGCGCTGGTCCAGCAGACCAAGGTTGGCACTGCCGTCGGCAAGGATCTCCTTGCCCGGCATGAAGCCGAAGCCGGCACCACGATAGTTGACGGCAACGAAGATGAAGGGCTGCTTCTGCTCCACGGCAAAGGTCAGAAGGCTGGTGGCATCATATGTGTTGGTTGAGCCAACCTCGAAGGCTCCGCCGTAGATCCAGAAAAGAACAGGAAGCTTCGCGTCGGCCTTGGTGCCGCTAGGTCGTTGCACGTTGATGGTCAGGCAGTCCTCTTGTCCCCGGATAGGCTTCAGGAATGGAATCTCCATGGCGGCACTGATTATCTCGCCAATCTTGCCCGCAGAGGCAATCATTTGGGGGCAGCCCGGCGCTATGCCTGTGCCGTCGCGTTTTCCAAATGCCCCGGAGAATCTTCTGGGCGGCTTCAGACGCAATGGCCCGACGGGCGGATCAGCATAGGGAATGGCATTGAAACTCTCCACGTTGAACAGCGATCGTCCGGTGATTGTGCCGCCAGATGGCAGGTCAACTTCCACTGTGCTGAATCGCTCTTCCAGGATAGGGTTCGTGGCCGGATCCGCAACAGGAGCTGATGTGGCCAAGACAGCGGCAGCACAGAGGCCGGCCGAAAAGGCTGAGCGAAGCTTCATGTCGTGCTGTATCACGGGGGCCAAAGGGATTCAAATCGACACGGGTTTGGAAAAGAAAGAAACTAACGGAATGGAGATGAATAAATATATAAGCAAAAAAAAAGTCAAAGAGAAAATAATAATAATACTAGTAGAAAAAAAAGAAAAACAAAGTTTGCAACTAGAGCGAGTGGAGTCTGGGAGATTGACACTTACTGCCTCGGATATGCACGCGTAAAGCTGGAGCACAAGAGAACAAGATGGGGAATAGTAACGAGCGACTGCCATGGAGCAAACTATGGCGCGGAAGCCCTTACGAGACACATTGTGTTTACTTGTAGTATCCCGTGTCTTCCTTGGGACGTGACTCGGAGCGGTTCCAGCCATGCTTCTCGAGGCGTCGGTCGAAATGTTTTCTGCCATCTGACGGATTTGGCAACACGCGCGAATAGCAGGGGACAAGCCATGGGCGGTTGTGACAGGGTGGACGTCCAAGGCCACAGCATCACATGAAGAAGTCTGGATGCGAAAGCGACGATTTGATTGTCATGTTCGATAACTTGGTGGATGGAAACTGAAAGGCCGAGGCAGATGACGGGTGTCTGAGCCAGGGCCGTTCAGCAACGCCCCCGTTGCAGATGAAGATGACTGCAGATGACTTGACGCAAGTGGCAGGCGAAGTGTAGATGTCAAGAAGAACGGTCACGTGCAGGATTTCATCAAGACGGGGGGACACAATCCCAGCAAGGGCCCAGCGGCTGGCCGCAGCTGGCCGCAGCTGGCTGCAAGTGTCATGGGCTGCAGTCAACATCGCCTGCCACCTGGGACTGGCATGGGCAGGCACTACTGCCGCACTAGGCAGGCAGCCGGACGACTGGGCCCTGACAGTTGCATGTCCGTGCACCTCTGCACCCCGACTATGCCGTTTTTGGCCTAGACACAGCTCTATTTCTCCATTTTTATTTTTATTTTTATTTTTATTTTTATTTTCTTTTTTCTTTCTTCTTTCTTCTCCCTTGTGTAACATTTATCCATCCATCCCATTGTCCCAGCCACGTTTCGGCAGGAGTGACAAGATCAGAAGAACAGAACATCCGACATCCACATCAAAGGTGCAGGCCACTGCCAAGGACGTACCGTTCCCGCCTCCAATTTCAAGAAATGACATCAAAAAAAGCTGCAAGATTATTGTAGTAAGACGAGAAAATTTCTCCCAACCTCTACCAAGTCCTCCAGTCGCTCGTCTTCGGCTCAAAAAGTCTACCCCTACCCCGCCTTGGTCAAACAATAGTGTGTGCCAGAAACGATCTGACCTCGAACACCCGCCATCTTGCTCAACATCGGCTTTTCGCGATAGAGGTGGAGGGCCTCCAGCTGACCGGTTTCCATCTCTGCGGTGCAACCGGCCCGTTGCACTATTTAAGCGTGCGCGTTGCGCAAACGCCAGGGCCGCCGAGCGTCGAGCATATGGACCGGAGAAGATGGGGCGGAACCGTGAACGTGCGCTTATGCGCTTGGCCAATAGGCGATGGAAAAGCCGGTTTTTTATTTATTTTTATTTGGTTTTTTTCAAATCCACAGCCCCGGAAAGCGATTAGATCGTTGCACCAATTGAACAACAGGAACCCACGAATACAAATCTCAGGCAGTGGAAGGGAAAGGGGGAGAAGGGACCGGCGCGGCAAGACCTTGCATTGCCCAATTGGTTGATGGATGCAAAGAAGACGACGCGAGAAAGAAAAGGTCCTAGACAAGACCGAATGTGTCAGGCAATTCAGCTGCCTGAGGCACCGGGCCAAGAAACCAAACCAGGAAAATTCTCAACGAACAAACTTATCAAGGTTTCATTCCACGGCCGCCCGCCCCTGAAGATGCCTTAATCCCGGAGAACAGCCGTCGAGCAACAGTAGACTCTCAGTATACGAATTCCTGGATGGATTGAGTAGAGGAATGGATCACAAGCCATCGCCTCCGCGTGACCGCTAAGCTAACTCCACCATAAAACACCTCCGTGAACCAAAAGAGTCCCGCCATCGCGGAATCCAGCATGTTCGCCCCCGAATGCCGCGCGGCTTTTCTCGTCGATTGAGGCAAACGAGCCGAAGAGCCTCGCCAAGGAAAACCATGCTCACGCTACGGAGGACGGTCTTTGCTCGATACCATGCCGTGGTCCGGGTCTTGCAAGGCGAGCAGACACTCCAGGTCATGACTCGAAGTGATGAGATGAAAAGTCGGTCGCGTAATGGGGTCGGACAGTGTGTCTGTCGCCACAACAACCTATGAAGCCAACGTCGGTAGATCACAGAGGATCCGCATCCTTCCTTGGTAGTGTTGGATCGGAAAGGGCAAACATTGTCGGCCATCATTCGTCACTGCCGAGGAACCACGCGCGGCAGGGGACAGACTAGGCAATGCCCTCCCCGTAGAGGGCGAGCCGATCGTTCTTGTCGACCATCCCAAAGGCATGGCCGACGCTGTAACAAGCCATGTTGAGCGCTTCGACGCAGAGATGCTCGCTTCTGATGTACATGCATCTGTATTTCAAAATGCACATGCGTTACCCAATTTTGGCACCGAACCGGGGATCGACGCGTTGTTGGCCTGGGTTGCTTGTCCCCCGCACCCGCACAGAAGGTGCTCGAGCTCCAGGTGTTAGAGGCGACGGGAGCTGACTGGTTAGGCTGGGAGTAGTGTTTGGGGCATGACTTATTGAATTGAAGCTACCGTTGCTGGAAGTCGCGAGGGCTTCTCTTTCGCTCGGGTGTGAATGGTGAACGAGGGGGCCGCTCGCTTGACGCTGGTTCTGCCCATTTTTCGAGACCCGACGGGGATTGACGTTGTGAGCAGATGTTTCGACTCGGCTGGTGGGCGGGTGGGTGATTGAAGATTTGCGCTGGTCCGAATCCTGCAGGTGTCGAGGTTTCTTTTTGAGTGCATCTGCGATTAAAAGCCATGGTGTACGTGATTGGCTTCGTTTTTGGCTCTTTCATCATATGTGTATATACACCGGATTGGTGTTTTGTACAAATCCACGGTTGTGGGTGCGTTTTACCGGTCCCTTCCACGTACAGGGTAGGTTGTATATAGGCGCGGGCGACGAAACGCCTTCGCATCACCCCTTTTTCTCTCGCCCCCTTTACGTCGTGTTTTGTTGAACCCGTCTAGCCGGAGAGGTGCAGTCCGTGAGGGACAGGCCATGCAAGGCAGCAGGTGATGAATCAGCCTTCGTTTGATGGCAGTCATACGCCGACCCGACCGACTGTGTGCCAAGCATACGGTATAACCTACACGATCGCAGGCATCCTGCATGCTTCCGTCGAGACAGGCGCATTCATGCGTGCATATAACCACGCGGACCAGCTTGACAGCAAGGTTGCGAATGCCACCGCCTTGTTCAAATAGAAAGCAGCTGTGAAACTGTTCCAGCTGCCGATGCTCTCAACACAACGCTGTAGAATAAGCAGTGTGCTCGTGGCAGTCGTCATCGAATCGCTTCATGTACCACGAGAGCATCAACCATGAACATCTCGTCAAAAAACAAGTGTCTTCATGGCCAGCAGCGTCATGGTTCGAGTTTGCCGAGAAAGGCATACCTTTTGTCCGCAGCCCCTGCCGCTGATTTCTCCGCTGTACGAACAGCCAGCCTGGCTACTCTGCAACGGCTCGTTCAAACCATTCAAACCGCGTCCTTGTCTTTGTATCGTCCTGATCGACCCATCATCACACCACACGGATTCATCTACAAGATAGACTCTTCGTCAAACAGAGCCGTTGGTGGCGTTCCTGAAAATCCCTGCCGTAAGCTTGCAGGCGAACCCAAAACAGCCACGTCGGATTGCCGAACGGGAGGGCCGGACGATTGGGAAACCTGACAAGCGCCGGGTACGCCATTACAAGGGGCTGGACGAGCCTCTCTTGCTTGGTGCGACCCCAAACGGGCAGGGCAGCAACTCCTGAATCTTCCCCACGTGCACCCTGGTCAAGCCCGGGTTTTGGGATTTCTATATCCTCCTCGCCTTGTGTGCATACATACCCCCGGACGTGGCCCAACAAGCGAAGTGATGGGATTGCCCAAGAACTTGACTGATCTTTACGGACTCGTTCCAGAGACGAATCAATTGGCTAATGGGCCAGGCTCGTGAATCCCATCACTTTTTTTGTCTTGTGTGTTGAACCTGAACTGCGTGCCCGTCATGTCACGCTCTCGCTTCCTACCCGTGTCGTGCACTGGCGTGGCCCAAATATGGAATGATGTCGACCCTGGCTGTCGAGGCTGTCTTGTTCACCGCTGCTGACGCTGGGCCATTGTGGCATGGAAATGGAAAGCGGGAGCACTTGCTGAAACCGCTCGACGCCACAAACTGGCCGAATTGCTGTGCGGCGGTCTGGCATTCCCAGCGCGGGCCGCAAGGGAATGATGGCAGCTCGGCCGACGTGAGGGCCTATATCAGCAATATGATGGCGGTTGTTACATGTTGGGATAGTCAAGGTGAGTGTGATGCAGTTGGCGTGTCGTGCCCTTTATCAACGTACAGTTGGCAGATTAGAACTTGGATTCTATTCATCTCCAGCGCGTCCATGGCCATGTCAAATTTGGTCAGGCCGTCGTCCCGCTAACTTGCTTCGAGTCAGGAACAGCATTTTGAATCCAGTCGAGGTCGCACAGAGTTCCTCGCGGCGCGTCTTGCACTCCTCCCATGATTTTCTTCCATGGGGCCCCGCGGACTCTGAGGATTTATCACGCTTCATCGCAAGTAGCACAGCTTACTCCCATTGAAGCCCCTTCCCGTGACGTCCTCGCTCTGACACAGCCCAGGCCTTCAGCACTTTGCTTGGCCCGAGACAAGAGGGCAAATGGGTCGGTGACTAGGCAGCTCGGCCCCGAATCCAAGCCGACGAATGCGCCGAAAGCCAGGAGCCTTTCGCCAGATCTGTCCGTCCCGTGTTCGCAAAGTCTTCGTGGAACCTATTGTGAATCCGCCGTATCCGGACTACGTCGACCCCATTATGGTGCCCGTGTCGTTGGATTGGCGCCGCTTCGTCTTTGCAGCTAGAGCATGACGGAAGAGTTCTGACTCTCTGAAAAGCACATGTCTGGGTCTGTCGTATATTCAGTTTCAAACGCACGGCAGCGGAGGTGCCGCGTCTGACAAATGAAAAAGGGAACTGGGCTGGACCACGTTCCTGCTCTCTTGTACCTTCTTTCTGTCTTGCGTTCTTCATTCGATTGAAATGTGTCAAAAATTGTCGGTGGGGTATTTCTGAACCAGGCCTCGTATCACATACTCTGACAAGTCCGGTCAAAGACATAGGTTGACATGGGATCCCGAACTTGACATCGTTCGTTTTGATCAGTACCACGGATTTCAGCGCGCAGAAAAAGGCAGGCTGAAAGGATCATGTTATGCGCAGCCTCTTGCCAACTCGGTTCTATCCGCCAAGAGACACAGCATGATTCGGGTATCCTCCTGGTTGTAACTGGTGTCGCAATCATCTCCTTAGTTCGTCCTCGTATAAATGATAAAGTTTCTCATCCTTGGCGTCTTTGACTTGCAGATTCTTGTCTATTCGCTGACTTTCAACGGACTATTCTTCGCATGTCAACTCAACTTGCCGTTCATACCCGAGAAAAAGAATCACGGAAAATGAAGGCCGCCGCTTTCCTCTCTCTGGTTGCCGTTGGTGTTGCTGGAAGTATCCAAGCTCGTCAAGGACATTGCGGCGGGGACAACTGTGCTCGCCAAATTACTGGTACCCGTGATGGCCTCGCTCCTCTATCTTCCCGCCGAGACGACTGCTCCAGCTTCATGAAGACTGCCATATTCCCTAACGCTACGTATGCTACCATCGTTTCTGCTCAAGCTTCTTTGATATCTCCTCGAGTACCAGCCCACTGCTGGAGAAAAAGCACAAAGACGAGCATCGTGCAACTAACACTGTTGGTAGGACTGTCACCATCACCGTCACTGTTGATCCCGATGAGCCTACACCCGAGATCAAGCGCCGTCTTGAGTACCGTGTCGCCACCAACTCTTCGGCTGCTGTCCCTGCTTATGCCTCGGGTTGCAAAAATGCCTTCAAGTACTCCTCAGCCTGCGCTTGCTGGGGCATCACCCCCGCTCTCACCACGGCTCCTGTTCCCATCGTGACGCGTACTGTCACCATCACCGCCGATTTCTGCGAGGGCCTGTAGATCATTTCAGGATGTGATTAAGGAAATGTTTCAGATTTTTTCTGCAATTGTTTTGTATATAAGGGCAATTGTCGCCAATAACAATGATTACCTGGTTCGTCTTGTGTAAGACCCCCCATGACCCTGTATGGATATCGTTTGTATTCTGTACCGTTCATGAACTTGTGAGCAGGCAGCGAGGATGAGAAGAGAAAAATCAGAAAAATGACGCTGGATTCTCTGTTCAGTAACACTGTATTACACACATAGATACACACAAGAAAAGAAAAACGCGTACGCACAAGAAAGACGGACCGAGTGCCCTGAACGATATCAACTGCGCCCCTTCATTCTTCAGCTTTGCACTGCGCGTGATCTCGGTGTGAAACTAGCTGTCAACAGTGCCCTATACTCCAGTGGGAGGTTACCTCTCGTCCGCCAGTCTGTCTCGTCTTTCGCAACTGTGCGAAAACGAGTGTCGCCAGAACGTCGAGGGATCAGTGGCGAGCGTCGTCACTGGTTCTCTGCCCTAACATTGTAGCCCAGGAGACGGCCTGAGGACGCTATGGCGAGACCTCACTCGTGTGTGCCGGAATACCACGTTGTCTATTGTCTCCATAATCCTTTGTAACCCTTTTGGCCAGATTGCCGCCTGCCTATTTTTTAAAGAGGCGTCTTTTTTTTTTCAATCCGCGTCACGATGAAATAAGATCAAGGCACGCAATAAAACACTTTTGACCGTTTTCCTGGACATGGCCGACATGGTTGACCTATTCTGTACTTGTGCCATCTATGAGGCTGCTCAAGCCGAACAATTGCCCACGGTTGAATCGCTTGTATGCGCAAGGATATTGCTGTTTGCGCAAGAGACACTAGACTTGATGGCTCTGCCTCGAGAATTGTCACGTACTGCGTATTTGCTTTCCCCGCGATGTTGACGCAAATGCTTTGTTGAGATCTCGCTGGTCAGATCTCGCTAGCTCGACAGTGGATGCGCTAAAACCTGTGCTAAAGCGAATCCGGGGTTTTCGGGTGAGATGGTCGCATCCAAGTTCTTGCAAATAGAGTTTGAAGGAAATGACTCGGAAGTCAAAAATGATGCCAAGTGGAACATGATCAATGGTAGTTGACGGGTATTCCCTTGTGTGGTGGTTTTTGGTTTCTGAAGTTGCCACATCAGGCACGGGCTGGATTGCTATTGCTGACTGTGCAGTGTGTGCACTGGTTGATGCATCCAAGTTTGTGTTACCGCCTACCTAATCGGGAATGGCGGAGACACAAGAAAGCTTCACGGGACATCCCGCATTCCAGCCCCGTGGATATGTGTCAAATCGCTAGATCACCATCTTTAAGCTTTAGATCGTCGAGGGGAAAAAATGGGGGGGGGGCCGAAGGTTGATGGTTTGATTGAATTGTGGCGGATTGTTGCGTTTGCCATTGTGATGGCATCGTTTTGAAAAAAGACGTTGAGCGTTAACAGATCAACGTCACACCACATGGTCGGTCGACCCAGCAACAGGTGTAAACAAAACCTGCAATCAACCCCTGAGCCTGACCAACTACCGTGGGCCACATACATCTTGCATGCAGGAGCGGCAAAGACAAAACTATTGAGCTTACAACTATTGGACAACAATCTTTCTTGAGCACGCCCCCCTTTCCATCATAGACAGCGTTTGTGTACCTTTTTCTGTTTTGAGAATTGTGTGGCTTGCCCGTCCCGTCTTTCCAGCTTTCCGAAACCCGCACTCGGCCTGCATTCTCCAAGTCTCGGCTTTCTCCATGCCGCGACGAACTTACCACCGAAATCTCGACTTTACAATACAATTTGACCATTCCAGTGCGGACGAACGAATATATAATACGCCTCCCACGATGGATCGTGAGGATGTTGCAGGAACGGATGAATTGCATGTCGACGACGGTGCTGCCGCTAGTCATAGTGCTGTGGAACATACCGTGCCAGTGGGCACAGAAGACCTTCAGCAAACTACTGAGGAAGATGCCGATCAGCAAGAAAAGGACACGGCTCAGGACGAAGATCCTGATTTCGAAGAGAAGCCTCATGCGGAGGTGAACTCAGACCCGCCATTACGTGGAGAGTCCGGTGAGACGAACGATGTGGAAGACATCAAGCGTCGACAATCGGGCCGGACAGAGGCGCTGATTCATGCTGCCGCGCGGGACATTGTTGCTCATATTGCCAGCCGTCCTCGAGGTCCTCATCAGGACACGACTGTTCCCGAACAAGAAGAGGAAACAAGCTTCGTTGCTGAATCATACTCGGACAGCCCTCGTGATTCAATCGGCCGTGAATCTGACACACATCTAAGCCGTGTATCTTCTCGTCCAGGAGAGCAACAATCGGTCGACGGAGAAGACGCTGGTGATAGCAGCTCGCATCACGAACACGAGGATGACGTCTTCAGTGACAAGAGCCCTCGAAGCTCAATGGGCTCCATGTCGGAGTCAGACAAGCACAAGATTTCAACGCCCAATGATCGGTCTACTCGAGTGTCGGATATGTCACAATCGAGTCACGACGAGCACTTTGTTCCGACCCTTCGGAGCACGCCTCGTCCTCCTTTTAGGTCACCCTCTTCCGTACAAGCACTGCAGATGACATCGCCGCCCGCTTCTGTTACTGGTTCTCCACGTTCAAGCCGTCGTACACCAAGACCAATTTCAGCACAATACTCGCCAAAGAAGACGCCGCCTCGTTTTAAGCGAAACACGCCGCCTCTGGTGCTATTGCACGTCACTCTGATGCCTTCTCGCTGGCCCTGGGGTCATGTCCTGGACATTGCTCACCCTAGTGACTTGAGTAATGAGGCTAGGACGCTGTGGTATTCATGGAGGCAGCTGCAGGAACGGACCGGCGACACAATCTCTTATCGCGGCATTCTCCTGCCTCATCCTCAAAATGATTACGAAGTGTTGGAAGAGCGTTTACTCGAAGCCCTGGAGCTGCCGCTGAAGCGCAGAGCACGAATCCTCGAGTGCGGTCATTATCTGGGCCCATCCAACGAGATGGCTGTGGCCGATGATATCGAGAGCGAAGATGATGACTGTGACGATGAAAAGCATTCACCTCGCCAAAGTCTGGAAGACAAAAAACACTGGTGCACGACGTGCCAGTCGGACATCAGATACGATTCACTAGGCAGTGGCAAGGTCTTTCGCGTCAAAGTGTATGCCAGCAACGGGCTGATGCGCGCTGGTGCTTGGCAGGCGTGCTGGAAGGAAATGGAGCGAGTGGATGTCGAGTTGGAACCCCTGATCGATGCCAAACTTCAGGAGGAGCTTGTCCATCTAGCGGCTGAGCAAGAGAGAATCCTGGACATGGAGGAAGAGGCGGCGGCCGATGCTGCTGCCGCTGCCGTCGACGAGGAATTGCAGCTCAGGGAGAAGGCGGAGCAGGCTCTTGTGTCGGAGCATGTGGACAAATCACCCGAGCCTGACGTAATTGAGACCGCCGAGGCTCGTTCGATATTCGATGATTATCGCCGGGCCAGAGATGAGGAGCGCCTCCGGGAAATATATGGCCACGTGTCTCCGCCTCACGAGGAGAGCTGCCCAACTACCCCACCTCCTGAGCACTGCGACTCCGACTTTGCTCAGCAAGAAATCCAGCCTGCACCCTCCGTGAGAGATTTTGATCAACATGAAGAGCGACGTGAGCCGCGGACAGGCATAGATGCGGGCGCATCACTTCCAGAACTAGTCCTCGAGGCCGTCAAGGTGTTCTTGCAGGACCAAAAAAATCTCGTAATAGGACTCCTGAGTCTCTTGGTACTGCTGTTGGCTGTGAGGAGCAGCGGCGGTGGCTCGCATGATCGCTCTTTGTCCGAGAACATGCTTGTTCCGGACCCGATGACACAGGTGTCGGTTGAGACTCGGGCAGAAGCTCTGTCCCAGGCAACTGTGGAGAAGGCGGTTGAAAGCGTGGAGCCTGCCACGGAGGTACAAGATGAAGGGAGCATTCTGGCACAGACTAATGCGTGTGGCATGTGTTCTAGGGACTTGGAAATGGCCAAGATATCCTTGCAGAACCTTCCTACCGATACTGTGGAGCTGGTGAGGACGGTCACCAAGGAGGCTTTGAAAACCGTTACTGAGGAACGGGTTAGCACCGTCACGGAGGAGGCTTTGAGTACCGTGACGGAAACCATGGTTGAGACTGTCACTGTTGCGGCGGCGGTGTCTACGGGGGCGGCCGTGGTTGAGGAGGGGGTATTTGAGGAGGGACAGTCTGTGGTGGGTACGTTGGAGGTACATGAGGGGGATGGGACTATTGATATCTTGGAGGAGGAATTGTGACGGGTGGAGGGGGAGGGGGTGGTGTGAAGCCGAATGGAGGGAGGGTGGCCATTTTATGATTGTGATGTGATGAGGATGTTGGGTGGTTGCAACGTATGTGATTGGAGGAGGGGAATTTGGTTGAGGATAGATTGTATATGTTTTGGTGAAGGCTGGAATATGAAGCGTGTCGTTGTGTGGACTGGATCTGGCGGATATGTTATGTGACAGAATGATATACTCTGGTACAGTGGCCTTTTCTACCTTTGCGCCCCATTCGTTCTCACGGGGACGGCCAGAGTTACTTTTTTTTTTTTTTTTTTTTTTTTTTGATACCCGGATGGTCATTTTACAAGGTTCGTCACGGTTTTCTGGTATGGGCACGACCAGTTTCATGGTAACTGCACGGTTTCCCATTCACATCGGGTGGGATAAAAAACGCACCAAAAAAAAGTATAAAATTAACGTAGGTACCTACCTAGTCTGTGACTGGGCAATTGTGCATGTATGGCAAACATTCTTATACCAGTTCGTATTGACTAACCTTTGCTAAACGGACCTACAAATGCGCACATGGGATCGATTTTTTATAGACACCCCTTAAGGCTTTGTGAACGAAGCTACAAATACGCACATGGAATCGATTTTTTATAGACACCCCTTAAGGCTTTGTGAACGAAGCTACAAATACGCACATGGGATCGATTTTTTATAGACACCCCTAAAGGCCTTGTGAACGAAGCTACAAATACGCACATACGGTCGATATTAGGATTAAGAGTACATATTACACGATACCGAACAGCGTTCGCTAAGAAACAAACATTCAAGACCCCGACTGGTGCGTCATTCAGCCAACCCCCCACGTCCCTCATAATTGAATATAAATGTCCATGCACTCAATCTTCCATTCCCTCTTCCCCAGCAAGGTCCGCAACCACTCGACGCCCAAACCAGTCCATTCCCTCCTCCTGGCCGCCAGCTCATCCGCCGCGGCGCCCGCCAGGGCTCTCGCCGTCGAGCTCGCCACATCCACGACCGTGGCGTTGAACAGGGCCGCCCCTGCTGCTGCGTCGTCGCCCGCGCCCGCGGCGGTGGTGCTCGGCCGCGGAAGAAACCAGTTGCTGCGAAAGTCGAAGAAGCAGCGGTCGGACCAGTTGCAGGAGGTGAAGAAGAGGATGAGGAGGAGGATGGAGCAGTAGACGCAGGGGCGGTTGAGGAAGTAGGTGCAGAGGAAGAAGAGGAAGATGAAGGCGGGGGATGCGTTGGTCGGGATGAAGAGGAGGGGGAGCCAGCTGGTAAAAAAAAGGGGGTCAAAGGTTAGCTGAGGAGGCACGATATTAGGCTTGAATTTGAGGCACTTGGGGAAAATGGGAAGGGTGTCGACGGTACCTTCTTAGGCAGAACATTGCGGGTGCGATGGAGGATGCATGCGGCAGATTTGTGTTTTGGGGCCGAGAGCGAAACTATTTCTGTGGCGATTGGGATGATCAGGGCTTGTCCGAGGTGATTTGATGTTGCGCACCGTCGACTTTTTGATTGTTGCTCGGGCGGGCGACGATGCGCCGGGTGGTGATGGTGGTGGTGAGGCCGTGGAGGTGCAGAGGCGAGGTTGAGGATGGAGACTGGATGCTGGAATCGCGTTGTCGTGATTCGTGGGTTGTTTGATAAGCGAGGCTGGCGGGCGGGCGTTTGACCTGGACCCTGGTAGGTACAAGCGTCCACGGTACATTCATTTGTACCTGGCAGACCGGCATAGAGTTTCGATTGGCGGGCCTCTAGGGCATGTACGGCACTTTTTTTCCTGTCGCATACAGGAGACTCTACGCTGCACTCGGTAGACTGTAGCCATGCTCACCTGCATTTTCCGTCGAGCCAATTTTTCGCCATTGGTCGCGGCACGGCTGAAGAGTCCGCAACGGACGGTGCTGGAGCACGGCGGTGAGGTGGCTAGGCGGGGCTGGGCACAGGCGCAGGACGTGTTGGGTTGCCATGCTCCAGTCTTTTTCCTGCTTAATAAGGCACGTTGGACCTTGGACCACGAGTGGCAGCCAATCAGTTCCGTCATAGGGTGAATTAGCGTCCAGCCTCTTCCGCCTTTTTTCAACCTCTTGACAGTTTTGTACAGGTGAGAAGCGAGCGGGCCACACTTTTTTCTCCCGCCTCCTTGCCAGCCGCCTAGTTTCATTCACTCTTCCTCTTCACCCTCGCAACCGCTGATTGCCAAAACGAAGCGCGGATCGCAAAACGCAACGGCCACTCAACGGCTTCGCCTGTCCCCTGTTTTGTTTTGTTCTAGCCCGCTGTTTCTGTTTCTTTCATTATTCTGTTGCCTTCTTCTTCTTTTTTTTTTCATCGTGCAGAACCGTTTCAGTTGCCTTGTCTCGAGTCAAGCGTCGAACCGACACGGAACCTTGCATCAAGGGCGAATCAATTGCACAGCTTTGTGTTTCTTTTCCCCTTCGCTGCCGTGTCACCAAGTGCTCGCAACGGGGGGTTTTTTTTTCTTTTTTTTTCTCATCAGCCTGCGTGCTCTCTTCTTTTTCATCGTGCTTTCTAAAGCCGCAGGGAACTGATGGACCTCCCCCCTCCTGCTGCTCCGACGCCGCCCGTCAATAACAGTGGAATGACGTCGAATGCAGATCGCACCGCCAATTTGCTAAATTTGCTCAAGTTCAGCGGTGCGTCAGCCAGTTCGGGCTCTCAGCAGCAGCAGATACAGCTGTCCGACCGTCAACAACAACATCAACCTCCGTCCCGTCATTCGAGCTACTCGCAGAATCAGTATTCGTCGCCGCCAACTCGCATTCACCAGCCGGCACCAGCTGGTGCTGACCCCAGCGGTCTTTTGGCTGCGTTGATGAGAGGCACTAACCATGATGCTGAAGAGGCCAGACCGACTGCTGCTGCTTCGCAACAGACTCAACCCGCTGACGCCAATCCGTTTGGAAAGGGCTCGCCGTCGTCTAGTACGACGTCCTATCTACTCAATTTGCTTAATCGTCCAAAGCCCAGTCAGACTGACCAGCCCGCGTCGGCTGCAAACTCACGAGCCGACGGCGCTGCGTCGCAGTCTCCTGAGATGACGACCGATCCCCACCGCCTTTTTCGCCAATATCAGCAGCCTCAGCAGGCAAATGCTTACCACCAGCAGGCTCAGCATGTCGCCCAGCACGGCGCGCCCGAGTCGTATGTCGGAGCGCAAAACCAACAGAGCGCTGCCCATCAGTACCCTTATGCTCAGGCACAAGGTCAGGAATCTCCTGCCGACATGTCTGTGCTGTATCAACGGTTGATGGGGAGTTTGGCACAGTCATCGCCGCAGTCTGATACGCCTCAAGCTGCCGGCCATGGGCCTGCGCAGCCGTTTCAGATCCTCAAAAAGGATAAGCTTTCTCCTTCTGGTTCCCACAATGGAGAGGGGCACTATTCAGCGGTAAGCGAGCGCAGCGCCGTCGCTAGCCCCCCCGAGCAGGCTCGTCACACGGTCAATCGTACGTCCTCATTCGTCTCGCATCAGTCGACTCGACAGTCGACAAAACAGACCCCTCCCGCCGAGTTCGGTGGCTTCATGACGGTGGAGAAGACCAGCAAAGACACAGTTGCTGAGGCTGTTGATAAAGTGGCGGAGGAGGCCAACAAAGACGCCCAAGAAGCCCTCGAGAGAGCTGAACGTGAATTTGCGGCCGTTGACAAAGTGGAAAAGAAGACCTCCCTGACCCCAGAATCGGCGCCCGACGAAAATGCAGCCTCTGTCGTTCAGACCATCGAGCAGCAGATTGTTCAAAACATTCGTGACGGGCATGACCTTGCCAGTGGTGGCCGGGGTGTGCCTGAAGCTCCCGGCACCAACGACATCTCCGACTCTGGCAATGCCACGGGCGATGTGACGCAGGACGTGGCCGACAGCTGGGAGAGCGCCGACCAGGAGGAGATTGTCGTTATTGAGGAGCAAGAAGTGCCGCCTGTCCGGGTATACAATTTTCCAATGAAGCCTTGGATCTCCATTTCTCTCCAGGAAGAGACCAAGGAGGTACGGCCCGAGTTTCGGGACGAGTCTATCATGGACATTGCTCGCCTCAAGAAGGAGTTTGATTATATCGATCGCAACCTCTACACCGCGTCGCAGACCTATATGACTTATGGAATGTCTAAGCAGGGCGGCTTGCGTGTAATTCGTCAGGATGACGGCAAGGATGCAAAGGTCTTCGCCGACACCCAGGACAGGATCTTCAATGTTGCCATGTCGGTGACTCCCTCGGACCACGAAAGCGTTCATCGAGAAGCCATCATCGGCACCGGCATCAGTGGCACTGTTTACTGGGTGCAAATAAAGGATGGCGAGAAGGACAACATTGAGGATCCGCACTTGGAACAGTATGGATTCGCATTTCCCCCCATCACGTCTCAGGGTGTTGAGTCGCTGGGCAACGTGTTGAAGACGCGAGCTCGCGCGTCGACCATCCATCCCGAGTTCTTCGCACTCGGTCGCGGAAAATCCATCTACTTTATCTGGCCGTCGTACATTTTGCAGAACAAACTGTTCAAGGCTGGTCACGATCGCGTAGTTGATACCGAAGCTCTGCTCAAGCAATGCTCCCTGAAGATCAACACAGGCAAGGCCGGCAAAGACTTCACCTTTAGCCAGGATGACACAGTGGTTGTGTCTCTTGACAAGTCGGGTCGGGTCAAGTTCTGGGACGTACGAGAGCTCACCGCAGCACAGGAAGACGCTGACCCACGATGTCCTCTGCCCGCGCACTCATTGCTGGAAGTCAAGGATCCTCTCCTGACACTGGCCACGACGCCCGAGGGCGAGAGGGCTTGGCCGACGTCGGTCCATTTGATTGACAAGGTCCGGCCCTACCAGAAGCGGGGCGCTCTGCGCTACATGGTTGTTGGTATGAAACAGAACCACACTCTCCAGCTTTGGGATCTCGCGCTCGGCAAACCCGTACAGGAATTCAATCTTCCACACAGCAAAGAGTCGGATGCCGTCTGCAGCGTCATGTACCACCCAGCAAGTGGCATGATTGTCATTGGCCATCCGACCCGCAACTCGGTCTACTTTGCCCATTTTTCTGCTCCCAAGTACAATTTGAAGAACGTTTCACAGGCCGACTACATCCAGCGCATTGTCGCCCAGGACCCTTCCATTCTGCAGCCGGATAGCACCGCTGTGATTAGCGGAGTTCGGGAGTACTCGTTTGCCAACCGTGGTGTTCTTCGCAGCCTGGATATCCTCTGCGACCCGGCCATGGAACAGGACCACGACGAGCCAACGCTCTTTGAACTGTACGCGATGCACTCCAAGGGCGTTGCTTGTGTTCTGGTCAAACAGTGCGAGTTGGGATGGTCCAGGGATAACAAGGTTCTCGATGCTGTGGATGCTGTACAGCTAGGCCTGGTGACCATTACGAAGCTCAAGACGCCGCAGCAGATTGAGCCCAGCAACAACAGCGACAGGGACCAGGCCAAGAATGCCACGTCTGCACATCTTGTCGCCAAAGAGGCGACTCAGCAGGGATGGCGTCCGCAGGCCATCCCCTCGGGCCAGACCACCGATGGGACCCAGCGCAACCTGGACGCCGCTTCCGCGTCCGCGTCTGCTTCTGCTGCTTCTGCCACTCCGGTGAAGCCAAAGATTGAGTCCAGGGAGGTCGAGACTCCCCTTCAGTCGTCCAAAGAAGCTCCTGCAGAAAAGCCCGAGCGCAAATATCGAAAGAAGAAGGGCAACGCCGGAAAGGAAGCTGAAGCGGGGACCAGCGGCAACGCCAACGCCAACGCCAACGCCAACGCCAACGCCAACGCTTCCCGTGCTGCTCAGTCTGGCAAGGCGGAGGCGAATGCTAGGAGCATCAACAGCGGTAATGCCACGCCAAACGGTGTGACGGCTGAGTCATTTGAATCCGCCATGAACACGGTGCAGACTCGATTGACCGCTGCCGTGTCGGAGACGCTCAGGACATCTTTGAAGAATCTGCAGGGCAAGATTGATGAAGGCGCAAGACTGCGGGACGAAAACTTCAACCAGCACCAGGTCAAGCTCTTGGACATGGTGTCGGAGGTGTTGAACGAGAACACGCAAAAGGTGTTGGAAACCTTGATTCACCACCAATTTACAGAGTTGGTGATTCCTGCTATTGGCGACAAGGCTACCAAGGCCGTCTCAGACGTGCTCCAGCATAAGCTGCAACCCAACATTGCATCGGCCGTGCAGAAGGAGATTCAGTCGTCTCTTCCGCAAGCGCTGAACCGGTCTCTTCGATCGACCGAGTTTGCGACTGCCATTGCGGAACGTGTGGGCAAATCCGTCGACACGACGGTGCAGCAGGAAGTTGCCAACACGCTCGCGCAGCGCCTCACGCCCGCCCTCAGAAGCGTCGCGAACCAGTCGGCTCAGCAAGCCGTCAGCGACGTGCACCAGCAATACCACGACAAGCTGGAGCAAATGAAGTCGCAACACGCTGCTGACAGCAATAAAATCGACCAGCTGCTGTCGTATGTTACTCGCCTCACCGACATGGTTTCCACCATGGCCGCGTCGCAGTCGTCGCTCCAGGCCGAGTTCCTCAAGCTGAAGCAGCAGACCGTCCACGAGCTGCCCGGGGCCTCTGGTGTTCAGTCGCTCTCCAGGGAGGGTGGTGGCGGCCTCGCACCCGTCGGCGGTTACGGTCCGCATGCGTACAGCAACAGTCACGACGGCATGACGGTCGGGTCCAATGCGCAGCCGAGTGTTGCGAGCTACCAATCCAGCCAAGCAGTTCCCAGTCAACGCCATCAGCAGCACCAACACCAGCATCAGCACCATCAACAGCAGCAGCAGCAGCAGCAGCAGCAGCAGCAGCAACGGTACATGGTATCTAGTCCCGAGTACATGCGTGGTGGACAGCACCTGGGCAGCCCGCGGGACTCTGCGCCGCAGACCGACGTGGCGACTGCGAGCAAGATTAGTGGAGTTGCTGGGGCATTTGCATCGCAGGTGAACAAGACGGATGCTGAGTCGGAGCACGAAATCCAGCAACGTATGCAGGTGATTGAACAGGCCATCAAGGAAGGCCGGCTCCAGGATGCCATGATCCAGTGGATCCAGAGCGGGCGTGTGAAGGAGATTTTCCAGCGATGCCTCAGTCGGCAACATCCCAGTCGATTCGAGAACCTCCCGCCCCTGGTGCTCCTTGTGGTGATTGCCACGATTGCCAAGGACCTCCAGCTCTCCCCTCGTCTCAAGCAGGAGATTGATTGGATTGAGATGGCCATCCGGTCGTTTGCAAGCAGCATGCCCAATTCTGTAAGTTGGCCCGCCGCCCATGTCTGAAGAAAAGGCAGGCGAGCGGCAATAGACTAACTGTGTGATTTCTGAGCAGGACTGGGATCAGCAAGGTTTCGGCGAAATGATCAGCAGTGTGTCTCAGACGATGCAGCTGCTCATCAGCCGACTGAACCCGCTAATCGCCGGTTACGACAGCGGCTACCCTGTTGATCCATGGCTGGCCAACGTTGAACGAGGCAAGATGGAATGGGTGTTGCGCTCGTCGGAACATTTTTTGCAATCACTTGGGAGCTCCCCGGGGTATGAGTAGACGACCAAGCAGGTCATGTCACGTCGTCATGTCTCGTCACGTCTCGTCGGGGAGCCTGGATGATATATGGCACGATGAATGTACTCTCGGTACGCCAGATGAGCTGGAGTCTGGCGGAAATGTTATGCATTGACTGTCACGTTTTCCGGCCACGGGGACGGACAGTTTTATCGCCGATATTTGCTACTTGTTTGTTGTTCTTTTTTTTTTTTTTTTTTTTTTTTTTTTATATATGTGTTGAGGTGAGGGAAGTCATAGTGGAGAGACGAAAAGGTTTTCAGACTCGTGCACTGGACGTTGGGTTGCGGCTTGATGAGAGGAGAGGAGATGATTTTTCAGAGGGTGATGGGATGAGGGTTGATTTGATTTTGACAAGATTGACGTGACCACACTTTGATGACTGGCATGATGTACATCAGACGCTTTTTGCATTTGCGGTTTTTCTTTTCCTTTTTTTCCTGCGGGGGGTTTGCTAGTAGGACGTGTGATTTAATACATGGCTGATGTATGGTGGTGTGAAGAAGGGCTCTTTTGCTGATGACCTGCTATGCCTGTGGTTCCGTGGTTGATGACTGGCAGAGTGTGTGCATGTATGTATGTCGGTGGGGGGTGCCAAATTCGGCGTTGAGTGTGTATCGATGTTGTATGGTTCAGCTAGTGAGTGAGTGAGTGAGTGAGTGAGTGAGTGAGTGGGTGGGTGAGTGAGTGAGTGAGTGGGTGGGTGCGTGCGTGCGTGCGTGCGTGAGTATCGGCTGGAATCTAGAAGATGGACGAAAGCCGCCGAGAAGAAGAAGCCCGTCCCTACATTGCTTCCCGACCATGACACAAAGCCGTCTGTCTCGTGATTCGGCGTCTGCCATTTCCTCGCGAGGGCCTCTGGTCACGGCCACCCGACGGCGACGACGACCCAATCAATAAGCCAACCGATCTGACGGACGCCTGCCAAACACGCCTGCGAGGTGTTTTGCGCACCCTCCTAGCCGTCGTCCCCTCCCTCTCCTTTCTCTTCCCCGCTGCCGGAATG
>AFQZ01000826.1:0-23561 GCA_000222935.2 Aciculosporium take MAFF-241224 | reverse complement strand
AAGAAACCAGGGAGATACGCCCTGTAGAATTGTGTGGAATTCCTTGGAAGCAGGATGACGTATGCTCTGGTGGGTCTTAGTGGGTTGATTAGAAATCAACCACTTCCTTTCCTTTCCATTCTATTCTTTTCTATGTTTACTATGCCTAATTAGGCTAGTAACCTATAGTGGGTATAGCCCCACTTTTCTTCTATTCTCTGTGTATATAAGAAGGCTTTCCCTCCCTACCTTAGATATATTTTCTTAACCTTAACAACAACAACACCAGCATTGGTAATACGATCTTTTTAATATATTTTACCTTGCACCTTTTTTGTTATTGTTCCCTGCTCTCTTCTAGAGCTTGTATTATAAGCTATATACCCTATAGCTTATAAGCAAGACCTCTGTTTATTATACTTGCTTATTAAGTAAGAGACTTCCAATACTGCTGTGGGATAGTATTAGGTATAATTAGGCGTGCCTTCTTATATCTAGCTATACCTTACAATATTATAGCTAGGGCTTTAGGTCTAAAGACAGAGGTAGAGATAAGATACTATAATAATAATTAAGTAGTTCCTGTGTTTATAAAGGAGGAAATTAGAGAAGTTATAAAGAATATAGTAAGTTAAAAAGCCCTAGGGCCAGATAAGCTACTAACGGGTTTCCTTAAGCTATGCAAAGCAGCCTTAGTATTATATTTAATATGCCTTATAAATATATACTATAGTTTAAAATACTATTTAGCCTCTTTCCAGTAAGCAAAGGTAGTAATTCTATATAAACCTAAGAAAACCCCTAAGGAGTTAGGCAAACCAGGGCGGTAAAGGCTAATATTACTATTAAATATACTAGGAAAAATAATTAAGAGAGCTATTATAAGGAGGATTACTATTATAATAAAGGAAGGCTATATACTACTAAATACATAAATAGGTAATAAAGCTAGTAAGTTAATAAAGATAGCACTAAATATGTTAAAAGAGGTTATAACAATAGTATAGTATTACTAGGGAATAGTATTATTATTATAGCTAGATATTACTAGGGTGTTTAATACTATTAGCTATAAACAGCTAGTTTGTACTATAAAGGAGTTAGAACTACTAGGGTAGATAGCCAGATAGGCATAGGGCTTTATATTAAAAAAAAGAGTATAACTAGTATTTAACAGGCATATTACTAAGGAAATCTAAGTTACTATAGGGGTTTTACAAGGGTTACTAGTATTTTTTATTCTCTTTTTGCTTTATATTATACTATTATATTAAAGACTAGTAGTAGTAGAGTTAATATTAATATTAGGGTTCTTAAATAATATAAATATTATAGTATATAAAAAAACAGCAGAGAAGACTAAAGTATAACTAAAAAGAGCCTAAAGGATATATAAGGAGTAGTTAAAGGAGTATAGGCTAAGGTTTAACCTAGGAAAGAGCAAGCTATTATACTTTATAAGAAAGAGGCAGGTAATTATAATAATAATCTAACTTAAAAGAATAATAATATAACTAATATAATTAGCATAATTCCTAAGGGTTTAAATTTACTAAAAGCTTTATTAGTTAACTTATATAAAGAAGGTAAATACTAAATTATTATAGCAGAAGTTAGTACTTATAGTGCTAGCTGTATTTATGTTACGTGGTGGTATCGTCACGTAGTCGGTTGAAAGCAACTGTAAAGCTGTCATCAACGTTATTATAAAGGGGTCATCAAACGCACCTGTATATACTACTATTAAGTCATATAGTTAAGTGCATTCTGTGTAAGTTGTTGTTATTGTTGTTCCCAGTCTCACTAGCTGCATGACGAATCCGTCCTATATAGGTGGGGATCCGACATCACGGATTATCCCGTAACAATTTATATAGGGATGCTAACTAAAGTATGCAAGATCCCTTTATATATAGGTAATAAAAAGCATAATAGCCTATAAAGCCAGAATATACCACACCTATAGCAAGTTAAAAGGGGTAGTACAGGGGGTAGTAAAGGTATTTATAAGGAAATAAAATAAATACTTAAGGCGGGTTATAAGGGCATATAAGGCAATGCTAGTAATACTCTTAAAGATAAAAGCAGTAGTACTACTAGTAGATTTATACCTTAATTATATTAAGTAATAATTTTACTAAAGACTTAAGGATAGTAGTATAAGCAAGAAGATATAATAGGCATATAATTTAATAGTATTATAGCTATAACACTAAGGAAGAGGCCGCTAATATAATTACTATAAGGCGTTTCCTAATGCCCCCCCCCCCCCTTCCTAGCAGCCTTATAGCTAAATACGAATTAAAGAGAAAGTAGGAAAAATAGTAAATATAGCAAAGGCATAAGGCTTAAGTAAGAAGAGAATAGGCAAAAATAATAGTAGTAAATAAGAAACCTAACTTTAAGAGTATAAAAAAGATAGTATAGCTTTATAATAGCTTATTAAAGTATAAATCTATGGCCTTAGTATAGCTTTAAAAAAGAAAATAAGGCTAAATGCCTTTCTTTATAACAGATAGGTACCTAAGGTAATATTACTAATATGTTAATACTAGGGAGGAAATAAGGATATTTACTACCTTATTCTTTTATGCCTAAAATATAACTATTTAAGGCTAATCCTAGCAGTGCCTATAATAAGAGACCTATGGGAGCTTAGGGTAGCGCTTAATAATAAAAAGCTAGTACTAAATATTATAAAGTAGGTGCTCTTAACTAGTTAACTTTAGTAGTATAAGTTAGCAGAGGAGCTTTATAAGGCATAGCAGATATATAATATTAAAATTAAAAAAGAAACTAAAGGTAATAAAAATAATAAAAATAATAAAATAAAGAAGGAAGAGCTGGATTAAAAGAGGAGGTGCTTATAGGGGGTTTTTACTAATATACTAACCTTTTATATAAAGCATAACTATACTTTTATTATTATCTGCAGTTCTGGGGGAACTAGCAGATATTTTATACTAATAGTTAAAAATAATAAAGACTTTATGGAGAACCTTTCAAACTCTCTGATAAAGCAGAGATTAATGCTTTACTAGAGCGACTTCGACAAAAACACCGCGGATACAACGCGGTATTACGCCTAAAATGGAAAAGAAGCATAAAATTAGATTCCTTATTATTAATTACCCCCCCTAGTAATAGCGTATTATATAAGGGGAGTAAGCAGCATAAGAGGCATAATAATTTACAAATTTTTGCATAGATCTGTAACTAATAAAGAATAAGGCACTACCTAGAAAGAAATATAGCATTAAAGAGAAAATCCTAGAGTAGCAGTAGTACAGGAAAAACTAAAAAATAAAATAAAATTACTAAAGGAATTAATAATAAAAGTTATTCTAAAGGTAGAAATAATAAAAGTATAGGCTTTTATTAGAATTATTATGTAAATTACTATAAATGTAGGAGGGGAGATAGCCTAAATAAGAACTAGTACGGGAGGCCTATAGGCTTTAATTATAGAAGTGGTTAATATAAGGTAGAAACCACAGTTAAAAAGGCAGTTAAGGAGGTAATAAAGGCTATTCCTAGAACTAGATTAGCGGTTAGGGGGACTTAGGTAACTATTACAGCTTATGGAGCTATAGGGTAGAATATGACGATCCCTTTAGCTTAAACAGAGGGTATGGTGATACTAGCCTGCTATTACTAGGAAGTAATAGTAAAGGAAAACACTATTAGTAAGGTAGTTAGGAATAGATTGCTAGGGGAGATTATAAAGGCAGTAAATAGCACTATTAGTGTAAAGGAGGCAGTAGTAGCATGCTAACTGTAGAGTAAAGACATAGTTATTATATTTACTAAAGCAGGGAGGAAATAAAAGGAAAACACGGCCTAAGTGAGAGTTGCCTTTAGACCTAAGGCAGAAGTAAATAGGAAGATGTTTAGTATGATTATTAAGGGATTCCTAATATAATTAATAAACCATATTATAATTAAGGATATAAGGAAGAACATTGAAAAGGAGAATGGTTTAAACATAGTAAAGATAATAGTATAAAAGCCAAAGGGAATAATAACAAGGGCACTACTAATAGTTAGTGTTAAGGGCACTAAGGCAGCGAACCGCCTATGCCATAGGGGAATAGTATACTAAGCAGAGATTTTCAATGCTAAGCTATATAATAAAATAATCCACCTAAAGTAATATTATAACTGCTATAAGATTAGGTATATTGCTAGGCACTGTAAGGAGAAAGCAAGATGCAGCAGGTATACTACTAGAAAATACCCTAAGAAAGAGAGAACTTACCTAATGTTAATAGGCAAGATATAGGAGAGATACCTAAATTATACAGGGGTATATTTAGTATAGTCTTAGCTATGCTTAGTAAGTAATAATAAATGGCAGCAGGCAAGGGAGGCTTATACTATAAGGCTGCTGTTCTTCCACAGCCATTGGTCAGAGGTTATAATAGCTACTACAGGCAAGGGTTATTATAGAGAAGAGACCAGGGGACTAATAAAAAGACAGCTAAGAGAAAGGAGCATATAACTAAGGGGCCTTTCTGCAAAATAAACCTATAAGCTATGATTAGGACAATAAAGACTAGTAAAGAAAGGCATAATGCTAGCCTTTTTATAACTAACTAGAGGGCAAAATAATACTAAAGCCAGCCTAACCAGGGTGCTCTAAAGCATACAATAAAGTACATAATTAAGGTTATATACTAGAATACACAAAAGAAAAGCAATCTAGTATATCTAGCATTAGGGCATAATATTAGCCCTAAGGTAATAGCCATTTAAGAACCAGGAGGTTATAATAATATACTGCTAAATCCATCTTAAGGGCACTATATATTAGTAATATATAGCAGAAGAATAGTAATTTATATATATTAAAAGGTTAAGACAGGACTTTAGACTATAGAAAGGAGGAAGGATTAGTATAGTATTAAGCTATATAAAGTAAAGGTATATAACATCTATTCCCTAGCTTATAAAAGGGAGTAGTAGATGCCTTTATAATACTTTACTAATACCTAGACAAAGGGCCGGAGTGTGTTTATAGGGGACTTTAACTAATACTACCCCTTATAGGACAGATTTAGCTAAACCTCTTAAGGGCATAATAAGATGTTAGAATTTATAACAAGGTAGTAACTCGGCCTAGCTATGCCGTTTAGAGAAGTAATAAGAAGAGAACATAGCAATAAGGACAGCACTATTAACCATATATAAACCACTTATAACGTTAGTATTAAATTCATTAGGCTAGTAGAAATTGCTAGATCCGACCATATACCTTAGCTTATTAGTATTAGAATAAGCAAGAAATTAAGCAATAGCCTAGGGTTAGTCTAGGGTTAAAGGACAGCAGATAAGAACCTTATTATAGTAAAGGCTTTAAAGAGGCTTAGAAAGGAGGGGTTAGAGCTCCTGCTATATAACTAGTAGGAAATTAATAACTATATACAATAGCTTACCTAATAACTTATAAAGATAGCTAATATAGCAGCACTTAAATAACCTTAAGGGCATAATAAATTATAGCCTTAGTAGAATAAAAGGGTAAAGGATGTAATAGCAAAGGCAAGACATGCTAATAAGTAGTAATAGTAATAACAGACATAGGAATTATAGCAGGCCTTAATAAAAGCTATAGAAAAACAAGATTACATAATCTTAAAGGAAAAGAAAAGCAGTTAGTAATTAGTAGTTAGTAAGTTATTTAGGTCTAAAGAGAGCCTCTAAACCCTAGAGCACTAGGCCTAGCTATAGAATAGACTTCCTCCTAAGATATAACAGGTTCCACTACTAACTTGGCTAGGAGATAATAATAAGGAGGAAATAGTAGAGGTTATATATAAGGGTAAGGTAAAGGTATTTATAAAGAGGTTCTTTTCTTTATTTATAGCTAGGGCTTTAGGTCTAGAGATAAAGGCAGAGATAAGATACTATAGCAATAATCAGGTAGTTCCTATGTTTATAAAGGAGGAAATTAAAGAAGTTATAAAGAATATAGCAAGTTAAAAAGCCCTAGGGCCGGACGAGCTGCTAATAGGTTTCCTTTAGCTATATAGAGCAGCCTTAATATTGTGTTTAACATACCTTGTAAATACATACTATAGTTTAGAATACCATCCGGCCTCCTTTTAATAAGTAAAGGTAGTAGTTCTATGTAAACCTAGGAAAACCCCTAAGGAGTTAGGCAGACTAAGAGAGTAAAGGCTAATATTACTATTAAATACAATAGAAAAAGTAATTAAGGGAGCTATTATAAGGAGAATTACTACTATAGTAGAAAAAGGCTATATACTACCAGACATATAGATAGGCAACAGGGCTAGTAGGTTAATAGAGGTAGCACTAAGCATACTAAAAGAGGTTATAAGAATAGTATAGTATTACTAGGGAATAGCATTATTACTATAGCTAGATATCACTAGGTCGTTTAATACTATTAGCTATAAATAATTAATCCATACTATAAAGGAGTTAGGACTGAGTAGATGGCTAGATAGGCACAGGGCCTTATATTAGAAAGGAGAGCATAATTAGCGTTTAACGGACGTATTACAAAGGAAATCTAAGTTACTACAGGGGGTTCTATAAGGGTTACTAGCGTTTCCTATTCTCTTCCTGCTCTATATTACGCTACTATATTAAAGACTAGTAGCGGCGGAATTAACATTAACATTAGGGTTCTTAAATAATATAAACATTATAATATATAAAAAAATAGTAAAGAAGATAAAAGTATAACTAGAAAAAGCCTAAAAAATATATAAGGAGTAGTTAAAGAAGTATAGGCTAAGGTTTAACCTAAGGAAGAGCAAGCTAATGTACTTTATAAGGAAAAGGCAGGTGATTATAATAATAATCTAACTTAGAAGAACAATAATATAACCGACATAATTAGCGCAATTCCTAGGGGTTTAGATTCACTGGAAGCTTTATTAGTTAACCCATATAGAGAAGGTAAATGCTAAATTATTATAGCAGAAGTTAGCACTTATAGCACTAGCTGTTACGGGATAATCCGCGATGTCGGATCCCCACCTATATAGGACGGATTCGTTATGCAGCTAGTAAGACTAGGAATAATAATAACAACAACTTACAAAAGGAGTTGGAAATTCAACACCGCGGATACGACGCGGTATTACGCCTAAAACGAAAAAGAAGCACAGAATCGGATTTTTTATCATTAATTACCCCCCCTAGTAATAGCGTATTATATAAGGGGAGTAAGCAGCATAAGGGGTGTAATAATTAATAAATTTTTATGTAGATCCACAACTAATAAAGGATAAGGCACTACCTAGAAAGAAATATAATATTAAGAAGAGAATCCTAGAGTAATAGCAGCATAGGAAAAACTAAAGAATAAAATGAAATTACTAAAGGAATTAATAATAAAAGTTATTCTAAAGGTAAAAATAATAAAAGTATAGGCTTTTATTAGAACTTTTACATAAATTGCTATAGATGCAGGAGGGGAAATAGCCTAAGCAAGAACTGACACGGGAGGCCTACAGGCCTTGATTATAAAAGCAGTTAGCAATAGAGTAGAAACCATAGTTAAGAAGGCAGTTAAGGAGGCAATAAAGGCTGTTTATAGGACTAGATTAGTAGTTAGGGGGACTTAGGTAAATATTACAGCTTATAGAGTTACGGGGCAGAATATAATAATACCTTTGGCCTAAACGGAGGGTATAGCAATACTAGCCTGCTATTACTAGAAAGCACTAGTAAAGGAAAGCACTATTAGCAAGGCAGTTAGGAACAGATTGCTAGGAGAGATTGTAAAGGCAGTAAACAGCGCTATTAGTATAAAGGAGGCAGTAGCAGCATACTAATTATAGAGTGGAGACATAGTTATTATGTTTATAAAAGCAGGGAGGAAATAGAAGGAAAACACAGCCTAAGTAGGAGTTGCCTTTAGACCTAAGGCAAAAGTAAATAGGAAGATATTTAGTGTAATTATTAAGGGATTCCTAATACAATTAACAAACCACATTACGATTAAGGATATAAGGAAGAATATTAAAAAGGAAAATGGATTAAATATAGCAAAGATAATAGTACAGAAGCTAAGAGGAATAGCAACAAGAGCACCATTAGTAGTTAGTGTTAAGGGCACTAAGGCAGCAAACCGACTATGCTATGGGGGAATAGTATACTAAGCAGAGATTTTTAACGCTAAGCTATATAACAAGATAATCCACCTAAAGTAATATTATAACTACTATAAGATTAGATATATTACTAGATACTATAAAGAGGAAGTAAGATACAGCAGGTATGCTACTAGAAAACACCCTAAGAGAGAGAGGACTTGCCTGATGTTAACAGGTAAGGTATAGGAGAGATACCTAAATTATATAGAGGCATATCTAGCATAGTCTTGACTATGCTTAGTAAGCAATAAGAGATAGCAGTAGGCTAGGGAGGCTTATGCTATAAGGCCGCTATTCTTCTATAACCATTAGTCAGAGGTTGTAATAGCTACTATAGGCAAGGGTTATTAGGGAGAAGAAACCAGGGGACTAACGGAGAGGTAGCTAAGAGGAAGGAGCATATAACTAAGGGGCCCTTCTGTAAGATAAACCTACAAGCTAAGATTAGGACAACAGAGACCGGCAGAGGAAGGCATAATACTAGCCTTTTTATAGCTAACTAAAGGGCTAAACAATATCAGAGCCAGCCTAACTAGGGTGCTCTAAAGCACACAATAGAGTATATAATTAAGGTTATATACTGGAATACACAGAAGAAAAGCAATTTAGTATATCTAGCGTTAGGGCATAATATTAGCCCTAAGGTAATAGCCATTTAGGAACCAGGAGGCTATAATAGTATACTACCAAATCCATCTCAGGGACACTATATATTAGTAATATACAGTAGAAGAATGGCGATTTATATATACTAAAAGGTTAAGACAGGACTTTAGACTATAGGGAGGGGGGAGGATTAGTATAGTGTTAAGCTATATAAAGTAAAGATATATAATATTTATTCCCCGGCTTATAAAAGGGAGTAGCAGACGCCTTTACAATACTTTACTAATACCTAGGCAAAGGGCTAGAGTATGTTCATAGGGGACTTTAACTAACATCACCCCTTATAGGACAGATTTAGCTGAATATCTCCAGGGCATAATAAGATATTGGAATTTATAACAAGGTAGTAACTCGGCCTAGCTATGCCGTTTAGGGAAGTAATAAGGAGAGAACATGGCAGCAGGGACAGCACTATTAACTATACGTAGACCACCTATAACATTAGTATTAAATTCATCAGGCTAGTGGAAATTGCCGGATCTGACTATATGCCCCAGCTTATTAGCATTAGGATAAACAAGGAATTAAGCAATAGCCTAGGGTTAGTCTAGGGTTAGAGAACAGCGGATAAGAACCTTATTATAGTAAAGGCTTTAAACAGGCTTAGAAAGAAGGGGTTAGAGCTTCTGCTATACAACCAGCAAGAAATTAATAACTATATATAGTGGCTTACCTAACAGCTTACAGAGATAGCTAATATAGCAGCACCTAAGCGACCTTAAGGGCACAGTAAACCATAGCCTTAGTAGAATAAAAGGGTAAGGGACATAATAGCAAAGGCAAGATGTGCTAATAGGTAGTAGTAGTAACAACAGATATAGGAAGCATGGCAGGCCTTAATAGAAGCTATAAAAAAACAGGATTATATTATCTCGGAGGAGAAGAGAAATAGCTAGCAATAGGCAGTTAGTAAGTTATCTAGGTCTAAAGGGAGTCTTTAGACCCTAGAGCGTTAGGCCCGGCTATAGAGTGGACTTCCTCCTAAAAGGCATTAGGTCCTACTACTAACCCGGCTAGGAGATAACAGCAGGGAGGAGATAGTAGAGGTTATATACAAGGGTAAGGCAAGGGTATTTACAGAGAGGTTCTTCCCTCCATCTATAGCTAGGGCTTTAGGTCCGGAGGTAAAGAAGAGGACAAAATACTATAATAATAATTAGGCAGTTCCCGTGTTTATAGAGGAGGAAATTAAAGAGGTTATAAAGAATATAGTAAGTTAGAAAGCCTTAGGACCGGACAAGCTACTAACGGGTTTCCTTAAGCTATACAGAGCAGCCCTAATATTATGTTTAACACGCCTTATAAATGCTTGCTATAGCTTAGGATATTATCCGGCCTTCTTCTAACAAGCAAAGGTAATAGTTCTACATAAACCTAGGAAGTGCCCTAAGGAGTTAGGCAGACCGGGGGGGTAGAGGCCGATATTGCTATTAAACACAATAGGCAAAGTAATTAAGGGAGCTATTATAAGGAGGATTACTATTATAGCAGAGAAAGGCTATATACTACCAGACATATAAATAGGTAACAGGGCTGGCAGATTAATAAAGATAGCACTAAGCATGCTAAAAGAGGTTGTGAGAATAGCGTGGCATTACTAGGGAATAGCATTATTACTATAGCTAGATATTACTAGGGCGTTTAACACTATTAGCTATAAACGATTAATTTGCACTATAAAGGAGTTAGAACTGCTAGGGTAGATGGCCAGATAGGCACAGGGCTTTATATTAAAAAGGAGAGCATAATTAGCGTTTAATGGACATATTACTAAGGAAATCCAAGTTACTATAGGGGTTCTGCAAGGGTCGCCAGCGTCTCCTATCCTCTTCCTACTCTATATTACGCTATTATATTAAAGACTAGCAGCAGTAGAATTAACATTAACATTAGGGTTCTTAGATAATATAAATATTATAGTATATAGAAAAACAGCAGAGGAGACAAAAGTATAATTAGAAAGAGCCTAGAGAATATATAAGGAGTAGTTAAAGGAGTATAGGCTAAGGTTTAACCTAGGAAAGAGCAAGCTAATGCACTTTATAAGGAAGAGGCAGGCGATTATAATAACAATCCGACTTAAAAGAGCAATAATATAACTAACACAATTAGCGTGATTCCTAGGGGTTTGGATTTACTAGAAGCTTTATTAGTTAACCTATATAAAGAAGGTGAATGCTAAATTGTTACAGCAGAAGTTAGCACTCACAGTACTGGCTATATTTATATAGGAATGCCGACTAGAGTGTGCGAGATCCCTTTATATACAGGTAATAAAAAGCATAATAGCCTATAAAGCTGGGATATACCACACCCATAGCAAGCTAGAAGGGGTAGCACAGGGGGTAGTAAAGGCATTTATAAGGGAACAGAATAAATGCTTAAGGCGGGTTATAGGGGCATATAAGGCAACGCTAGTAACACTCTTAGAGATAAAAGCAGCAGTACTGCTAGTAGATCTGTACCTTAATTATATTAAATAACGATTCTACTAAAGACTTAAGGATAGTAGCATAGGCAAGAAAATACAGCAGGCCTGTAATTTAATAGTATTACAGCTATAATGCTAAGGAAGAGGCTGCTAACGTAATTACTATAAGGCGTTTCTTAATGCCCCCCCCCCCCTCCCTAGCAGCCTTACAGCCAGACAGAAATTAAAGAGAAAGTGGGAAAAACAGTGGATCCGGCAGAGGCATAAGGCTTAGGTAAGAAGAGGACAGGCAAAAGTAACAGTAGTAAACAAGGAACCTAACTTTAAGAGCACAAAAAAGATAGCAAAGCTCTATAATAGCCTGCTTAAGCATAAATCTATGGCCCTAGTTTAGCTTTAAACGGAAAAAATAGGGCTAAATGCCTTCCTTTATAACAAACAGGTGCCTGAGATAACTTTACTAATATGCTAATACTAGGGAGGAGACGAGGATATTTACTACCTTATCCTGTTATGCCTAGAATATAACTATTTAAGACCGATTCTAGCAGTGCCTATAATAAGAGATTTATAGGAACTTAGGGCGGCGCTTAATAACAAGAAGCTAGCACTAAATATTATAAAGTAGGTGCTTTTAACTGGGCGACTTTAGTAGTATAGGTTAGCAGAGGAGCTTAGTAAGGCGTGGCAGATATATAATAATAAGGCTAAGAAAGGGACCAGAGGCAACAGAAACAACAGAATAGAGGAGGAAGAGCCGGACTAGGAGGGGAGGTGCTTATAGGGGGTTTTTACTAACATACTAACCTTTTATATAAAGCACAACCACACTTCTGTTATTGTCTGCAGTTCCGGGGAACTAGCAAATATCTTATACTAATAGTTAGAAATAATAAAGACTCTATATCAGAGGCTTAGCGGGAGCTATATAGAAGAATATGGGTTTTCTCCCCTATCTTAGGGTTTTTCCTATATTAAGAAGTTAGTTGATGAACTAGTTAGTGGCTCTAGCTACCTAGCGTACATGAATAATAATAATAATAATAATAACAACAACTTACATAGAATGCACTTAACTATATAACTTAATAGTAGTATATACAGGTGCATTTAATGACCCCTTTATAATAACGTTAATAACAGCTTTATAATTGCTTCCAACCGACTACGTGACGATACTACTACGTAATAACTAGTAGTAATTGCTTGTGTCCTTTATATAAGGTTTTAACTAAAAATTAAGGACTTGCTGCTTTTAGTTAGCAAGACGTATTAAGTTAAATTACTAGATTACTAGGTCCTGACTAGTAAGGCTGTAACAGCTAAAGAGTTAGGGTTACTGTTATTAACAAGCAAGGCAGTATGCTAAAACGTTAGATTTACTACCTATGGCAAGGCTATAAGCTAAGAGGTAAGAAGGATTTAATAGAACTTATGTTTAAATTAATAAGTCAGTGCTAGGAATTAGACAACCACTAACCACGCACTATAATAATTACCAAGGGAGAGCTTTATTGTGTTTATAAGCTTTATAAATACCTTAAGCAAAATCCTAACCCTCTTAGTCCTAAAGGAAGACTAGTAACTACTAATAATGAGGTTAAGGACCTTTCCTGCCTAGGAAGTTATAAATTCTATAAAGGAAAGATTTACTAGACCTTAGAACCGCTATAACTAGTTAACCTAGTCCCTATACATTACTTATAATTTAGGAAAGAGCTGATTCTAGCACAATAAATGCTAAAAAAGGCTAAGAAGGAAGGGCTTCTTAAACTATTAGTAACTAAACCTAAGGTAACATTATTAAGGATTAAAACCACCCTGCCTAGGACTGCACCTCTTATAGAACTAGAGACTTTAACAGCTGTAATACCTCTTAAAGAGCTAGAAACCTTGCTTGTTGTTATACCTGTTAAAGAACTAAAGGCTTCTTAACTCGCAGAATTATTAAGCGTTAGGGACATTATTTTAACTATGGTTTTTAGTCCTAAGCCAGATAATAACCCTAAGGAGACCTTAGGAGGCGATAAAACACAAGAAACAGCTTTATCCAGTAGGAGACAATAGAAATAACCAGCTGTTATTATACAACTTACGTTACTGCTAAAGCAGACTCTAGCATTAAGCAAAGAAACCTTAGAAAGCAACAAGTTAGTTTACTATAAGTCCTCTACCTACCTAGACTTTCAGAACAATAAAAACCACAGAGAGATAAGGAACCATAATATGTTAATATGCGTAGGAGTGTTCACAATACCTAAAGATTCGATTAATATAGATAAGATAATAAATAACACTATATAAGGGGTAAGAGGTCCTTTAATAACAGAGAATCCTGTTATACCTAAAGGAGAGGAAGAGTAGTTAGCTAGAAAGTTATAATCTCCTAAGGACCTATAACCCCCTAGAACTAGTAAGGGGAGACAAGTATGCCGGGAATTAATAGATACTAAGGAAGTATTTAATATTATAGCAGGGCATAAGCTAGAACCTAAAACTAAGAACACTATTAATAAAACCTTAGCTTATAAAATCCTATAAAGCATTAAAAGAGCAGCTAAAACACAGGAGGAAGTATATAAAGTAATAAGGGTAATGTAGAAGTTATAGAGATAAATCGAAGAAAACCTTGCTTACTCTATAGAAACTGACTTCTAACAACAGATAATAAAAACCTAAGATAACATCTTAAACACTTTAGTTAGCCTTACTTTGCAAATAAGGGAGTTAAACTAAATTATAACGGCCTTTATAGACCGGATATAGGCAGATTACTAGGACCAGCAGTTAAACATAGCGCTAATCACGTAAGAACCGTTTAAAGTAATAATAATAGGAGACAATATAACTTAGCAGCTAAACCCGCAGTAGACCAGACCTACCCTACTAGAGCAAATTAGCCAGAACTCTGGTTAGCAAAGGGGTAAAACGACAGGCATAATACCTAAGCTAATAAGGTCTTAAGACTACATAATTAAGATAAGCAACTTAAGAGAAGTAACAAGGCTTATACAAGGACACACTAGCGCAAGCAAATCTCACTAACTAGAAGTAATAAACCTCTTACTGCACAATTAGAATTCACCTAAATTACAACAGGAGTTCAGACATACAAGTTAATGCAATAACACTAGGACCTCTTTTAACTTACCTTACATAGTTTTAGTCCATAATTAACGGTTTCCCCCTGTAAAGAGACATAAGTCTTTATAATAAGCAGGATTTCCACAGCACTAACTGACTGCCGGATAAGGAGGCGCTTTATTAAATCCTTAGGTAATAATATTAACACCCTAATAAGGTTTTTCCTCTAGGGATATACAAACCTTTAGTCCACTAAACGTCGGACAAGGAGGCGCTTCTCTAAATCCTTAAGTAATAATATCAGCACCTTAACTAGGTTTTCTATTAAAAGACATACAAAATTATGCCCTACTAATAACAGAATACTAGTAGTAAAGATAAGACTCTAAGAAGTATAGAGGTTATAAACAGAGGGAGATATACCACACTAGCGCTTAATAATACTAATACTCCTAAATACTGCTATATTTACCTATATAATAAGGTAACAGGTATATAGAAGAACCTTCTAAAAACAGCAACACAGGACGACATATAAATCCACCTCTAACTTTCCTATAATAAGGAAGTAAATACAGCTATAGAGCGGATAGTTATAGCAACAAAGCAGGTGGTTATGGAGATAGTTACTACTATGCTAAAGAGCCTTATAATAACCAGCTAAGCCAAACACTAGGATACTAGGAACAAGATACCTTCTAACTAGGACATAATCTAGAACGGGATTCTAAGCCTAAAAGGGCTCTTAAAAAGGAAGGATTAATAAGTTTAACCTAAAAGATCTAGGATATTAGACTTTTAGACCTAAAACCAGATGCAGTGGACATAGGTAATAAATTCATCTTATATAAAGGAAAAACCACTGTTTTTTCGGACCCTAAGCTTTAGATTTAAGCAGTAAAAGAGTACCTATCTAGAGCACTACTAAACTAAAAGGAGGTGTTATTTTATAATATCTAGTAACTATTCTATAGAGAAGTAATAACCTAGTACTAACAGTACTTAAACAAATCTAAAAAGGAACGGATTTTTACTAGCATTAATAGTATTATTAAGGTAGTATAAGAAGAATTTTATATAAGGACAGAGGATATAATAATAAAGCTTAAGCAGGCTAAGTATACCTAAGAAGATGTTATAAATAGCGTCTTTATTTAGGACTTTATAGCTTAAATCTTTTAGTACACTAGAGTAAATAAAAAGATAATAGATTTATAGCTTTTAGTATGCTTTAGGATGAAATTATGTCCTAAGCTAAAGAAGCTGTGCCCGGATCCCACTAAGGGCATAAAGCATAACAAATACCTTAACATAGTAGATAGAAAACGCTGCAATTTATGTTAAGAAATAAAGGAGCAATAGAAGTCCTATTACTAGAAAAAGACTAAAGGAATAGTAAAAGCCTATCTCTATAATAATAAATTCTTAGACTTAAATAAATCTAAGGGTAAAAGAGTAAAGGCCTACTAGAATTATTATTATAAGGATTATAACTAAAGAAGAGGAAACTGTTTCTAATAGGATAACTTTTAGCAATAATATCCCTACTATATGCATATTAAAAAGAGATTAAGCAGCCTAAGGGATTATAATCAGGGAGACTAGAGAAGGCCGCCAGTCCTATACTAGGAATGGGTTTGTTAGAATAAACTATAGCAGGACTAAAATCGACCTTAAAGGTCCTAGTAGCATAATAATAACAGACTATGCTAACTAGAAGTTAGAAAAAAGGACCTTATAAAGAAGCAAGCAGACTCTTAGACTAAGAAAGGCAGGGCCTATAGCTAAGAAGATAAATCTTAAGGAGATAATAAAGAAAAAGAGAGATTCTTAGAGGAAGAAGATTATAGAGGGAATTAATCTAAAAAGCAACAGAACCTTTACTAAGGGGATTAATTCTACCTAAGATAATTTAGGCAATAGGAGCGTCTAAACCGGGAACCCTATAAAGTTATAGTTTTAGATAACAATCCTAATGCTAGAGAGTAGGAGTAGCATCTGGCAGACTCCGGATACTATTTAGCTAGAGAAGGAAGTCTATTAGAGGATAATAGATATAATAAGTTTAACTTTATAGATATGTACTTTGCTGTAAAAGGTAGTAAAGCACACCTAACGTTTGACTATAACTCTAAAGGAGGGGAGGTTAAATCTAATTTTATTAGCGCTTTTTATATAGTAAAGGAAGGAGACTTAGACTAGGAGAATCCTACCTTTTTAACTATAAAGACTAGCAAAATAAAGGATTCTAATAGAAGAAGGCAGGAAAAGCTTAAGGAAGAGAAGGAAATTATTAAAGCTTTTACAACTAAAGTTAATGTTATATAAGACACTGTAACTTAGAGTTTAAATAAGCTAATTTTAACAGAAGGTTTATAAGAAGACCAGGTAATTAAGGCGGTATTTAGACCGCAGGAGATTAATATTAAAGGAAGGAAGTAAATAAACACCTTTCTTAAAATGCCGATTTGATTCTATAACAAGGGACCTGACTATATAATCTGTATGGACACTAGAACATTGTTAATTCTAGCTAACAAATAGTAGCTTTAGTAACATAGGATAAATGTAAAGTGGGAAAAGTAAGACCTAAAACTAGTAACAGGAGTAGCTTTAGTCTTTATTATTATAGAAAGGGCTACCTTTAACTTCTATATTCTAGGAATTATAAGAGGAAAAAACATCTAAGGTTACTTTATAGTAACCGCAGATGTTATACCAAATCTAGGACTAAAATTATTAATTAGCATAAGTTTCCTTTATAGCTTTAGAGTAAAAATTAATTTTATTAATTTAAGGTTGGTTTTTAGGTTAGTGCACAACATAATAGTACTAGGACAGATGTTCTAAGATGCTTGCTATATACCAGCTTGATGGGTAATAGCAGTATATAATGTTATAATTCTACTAAACTTAATGTGTTAGGTGCTAGTAATATAAAAGGATCTCCCTAGTAGAGAGGAGACTAGTGTTTACTACGTTATATTATTTAATTCTATCTTCCTAGATAACATTTTTAACTAGGAAGATAAGAAAAGGATGCTAGCAGTAAACAACTCTAATAGGGCCGTGTGGATTAAGCAGAACAGCAAAGTAGGTTGACTTAAGGCAGCCATAAGCCTTAATTCGAATTTTGCTATTCTAGACGTCCACTAGTATGCAGCATTTTTTAGTAAAGACATTAAGACAGAAAAGACAGAAGAGAGTCTAGAAAAATTTAATAATAACCTAGATCCTAAAGTTGTCAACAGAGGTATTTTATTATATAGAGTATCTTGCCCGGAGGATATACCTTTCGTTAAAAACAAGTTTAGAGTGCGAATTGCTAATATTAATCTAAAAGCAGCTACTAAGTTGTGGGATCTAACTAATAAGTATGACATTTATTGTAACAGAGAAGTGGTACTAATGCTAGAAGAAGATAAGATAAGAATTAACTTTATTAACAGCTGGCAGAACCAGGTTAAGCTAGCAAGGAAGTACCCTCTTAGGTGTAAAGACTAGGAGAAATTTACTAAAGTCTATAATGCCATACACCTAGCAGGCAGGATATTCTAGTTAATAAAGCTAGCACCTATGGCCTACCCTGGTTTTATTATTTAGAGAGATGTAGAGAAGACAAAGAAAGGTTAAGTTGTTATAAATGCCAGACCCCTTAATAACATTACTATACTAGATATATATCCGTTGCCAGACTAGGGCGATATTATACAGGATACTTGCAGCAAGGAGTAGAAATCGATTTTTAATGTAATAGGTTTTTTCCACTAGCTTCTAGTACAAGAGGAACACCAGAATCATATGGTAGTAATCTCTAAAAGAGGGCTAGAAGCGTTACAAGTCGCGTTAATAGGGTATAAGAATTCGCCGGCTTTCATATAACAATTTATGGATTGCATTTTCTAACTATACTAAAGTTTTATTCGTGTTTATATTAATAATATTATCGTTTTCTCTAACACCCTTAAGGATTATCTTAAACACCTTAAGATAGTCTTGAAAGTCCTAGAGGAAAATAAGGTATACATTACAGCGACTAAGTCTTTTATTAGATATTATTTAATCTAACTTCTTAGATTTATAGTTAACGCTAATAGAATTGTTAACACAAATGACAGGATTAAGTCATTCTAGTAAATAGAAATTCCTTATAACTTGTTAACCTTGGAAACCTTTATTAGCATAGCAGGATTCCTAAGAGCAGGACTCCCTTAGTTTAACTTACAGATCCAACTACTATAGACCTAAAAGACGGCACTTATATGTGAACTTCGTAAACACAACGAGTTACTAGTAGGAGCCTTAAAGCAGGTATACAAGAGAAAGGCATAAGAAAAATCCTTTGTCCTTATAAAAGATAAGGAAGCGGCCTTTAAAGCACTAAAGACCATGCTTTATAAGAAAATACTACTATGGCACTACAATTTAGAGCGACTGTTGTTCTTTAAGATTAACGCTTATAAGGAAGGTTTTAGTCTGTATGCTTTCTAATTATATAAGGAGTAGAATAGAAAAAGCATACCTAGTAAGGATATTATAGCTGCAAAACTTTACCTAATCCTTTTCCTCTCTTGTTTAATATCCGTAGCTAAGAAGCAGTATGGATTAACTAAGGCAGAGGTAGCCGCAATTGCTTAGGCAATGCGGAAACTATGAAAAATAGCTTAATCTAACTGTTATCTAGTTAACATCCTAACTAACTATATACCTGCTAAAGGTATTATTAAACACACCTCTTTAGCCACAATAGACCTTAATAAGGCTAACCTAAAATTGGCCAAGGTAGCGAATTATTTATTATAGTTTGAATTACAGGTGACCTATATGCTAGGAATCCTTAACATTATACCTAATGCCTTATTACAACTTCTAGTAGATATTAGCTACTAAGAGGCAGTAAACCACAGCATATATAACGAAGTAAACGCCTGTGTATACTTCTATTAGAATTATCAGGCAGTGGCCATAATAGATAACTTATTAAAAAAGGAGATATTAGCAGGGTATAAATTTAACCTATAATATTATTAGATAATTAAGAGTATTAAGGATTTCCAGCAAAAGCAGCTAAAGCAAGGACAGAACCAACTGCGAATTCCACTCTATAGCTGGGACCTTATAGACAAGGGCCTACTCTATTATAAGAATAAAGAAGGGCTTAAATAACTATACATTCTAAGCAGCTATGTTAAAACCATGCTAAGAACCGCGTATAATAACTATTACTACTTTAGAATTAGCAGAATAATAGAAGGTCTATATAGCGTTTGTTTTCTAAAGATATCTAAGCAAATCCAGGAGTATATAGCACATTATATAACTTGTTAGGAGAACTCTGTCTTAAGGGATAGAGTAACTAGAGAAATAAAACCTTTATAGTTAAAACCAATGCCTTTTCACACGATTTCTCTAGACTTTATTACTAATATGCCGGAGGTAGACTTAGCGAACACTATGTAGGCTATAAAAGGATACTTAAAGTATAATTCCCTTTGCCTAGTAAACTGTTTATTTAGCAAGAGAACCCTCTTAATCCCTAGGAACACAATGTATTTAGTATTTACATAGGTAGAACTACTTCTTTAAGCTCTATACATTATAGACTAAGAACTACTATAGTAAATAGTTAGTAACAGGGACCCTAAATTCATTTCCGAGGTTTAGCAGGCTATATTTACTAAGCTAGGAGTTAAATTCCTAATAGCAACTGCCTACCACCTGCAGATAAATAGAGTAGCTAAACAGAAGAATTAAACAGTAATTATAGCTATTTGCTATTATATTACAATAAATCCAATAGTACCATGGGTATTAATCCTTCTAGCGTTATAGCACTATCTTGATAACATAGTAGCTATAGCTATTAACTAGTTGCCTAATAAGTTATTATATAGGCTTAAACCGCTAGACCTTATTAACCTTCTTTTAGAGCAAGTAATTTCTAATATACAGCCAGGGGAAGAGGACTTAGAGGCACTTTACAAGCTTTATTAAAAAGAGGCTTAACTTATAATAACCACTACTGCTGCCCTATTTAAAATTAGATACAACTCCTAATATAACCTAGTGGATATTAACGTTAGAGACATAGTATACTTATAACTATATAAAGGATACCAGCTTCCAGAAAAGCCAAAGAAGAAATAGTTACTATAGAGAGCAGGACTATATAAGGTTCTTAAAAAGGTAAACCCTTTGTTATACTAACTTAAATTTCCGTTAAACTTAAGGGTGTATTTAGTAGTATTAATCGTATATATATGGAAACTGCACTAAGGCAGAGATCCCTTTGGCAGGGAGGAAACACCCCCTTTACTAATTAATCTAAAAGGGAGCGGCAAAGCTGATTACTAGGAAATTAAGTAGATTATCTTACATAAGGTAAAAATCTACTATACTAAGGGATAAAGCCCTAAGGTAGCTTACCTTATAAGATGGAAAGGATATACTACTAAAGATAACTAGTAGATTAATAAAAGTAAGATAAAGGTAAATGCATTAGAGTTAATAAATAAATATCTAAGGGAGCATTTAATTAACTAGGATAAGGAGTATAGGAAGAAGGGGCTTACAAGGCAGGAGTGCTAATAATGCCTTAAGGTTAGCAGGATCTAACATCCTGCAGGACCCCACGTGATCACCATAGGTGAAAACACGTAACCCCATTTTCCTATAACACCACTTACAATTTTACTTTACTTTTTACTTAACCCCTTATCCGCACTTTCTAACACGCCAGAATTCCCTGTTTTTCTTTATTTTTTGACTTTCTATTTTTGCTTTTAATTATCGTGCACTTTAAGTCTTTTTTTTATTTTATTTCATTTTTTACTTTTATTACCCTCTCTTAGACGATTCTAACATACATTATAAAAGACATAAAGGATAAGTTCCATATAAAGGATTTTAATCCTAATGTCTTAGTTAAGTTTTTGCTATCCTATAGGGAGAAGTAAAGAATAATAACTAAGTTAGTAAAGCTATCTCCTAGAGGGAACCGGGCAAGAGTGGCTAGGGACGCCGATTCCGCCCTTTATAACTAAACGGCTAAGGCTTAGCAAGAAGATAAGCAGAGGGAAAAGGCATATGCCGACCTAATAACTGCCTATTAATACTATATAGAGACTATAGCTAAGGATAAGAATAAGGACTTTAGAGCAGAAACAGACTATAAGAATAAGATTTCTAATATTAATATATCTAGAGAGACACTTAGCCCTGGGGGCCAGGTGGCAGTAAAGCCCCTTTAGAATGCAAGAAAGGGTAAGATAATTACTAATGCCCTTATAACTAAAGGAATCCCTGCTAGTAGTTTAAATTAAGATCCTCTTATAACTATATAGAAGATATAGGATAGACTAAAGGAACTAAACTTTAGTAAGCTAATTTGCTGTTTTAGTTATACAAATAAATGCTATTAGCACTAAGAGACAGAGTTATTTATAAGAGGTGATGTAGGACTAGAGCCTTTTAGAACATAGTAACATTAGGCCGGAGATGGTATATAGAGCGTAACAAATGCCATTTATACCTACTCTAAAGATTTTATAGCCTAGGGGGTGTAAATTAATAGAAACAGATTCTCTGTTGTGAAGATAGACCCTATATATACACTATGGATTAGAGTAGTATAATAGATTTTCCTTATTAAGGAATTAATTCTAGCGGCCAATAATAACAGGCAGAAGAAAACCAAATGCCTAGCTAATACCCTAGTTATCCGGAATGTTAAACTCTATATTAAGCAGGCAGCGGCATGATTTCTTAATAGCAGATGGATAGATAACTAAGCTAGATCTAGAGAGTAGTAACTGGGATTGCTATTAAAAGAGGAAGTACTTACGGCTAGATACTATAATAAGTTAGGAGGCATTAATAGCTTTATAGCTAGGGCACTTACTACTATAGGACGAGTTAATCTCTTAAGCATAGGTTTTTAATAGGGGATTGTTAACGCTAGTAAAGAGCATAAAACCGCAATTACTTAATAGGATACTAACGTGCTAAGGAAGGAACTAGCAGACCAGAGGAATCTAATCTAAGGTTTAGCTAAACAATGCAGGCTAACAAGTAAAGCAGCAGCTAGAAAGACTATCTTAAAAGAGATAGAGTTAAGGCTAGTAGACTAAGCTACTAACGTATAATTTAGTAAACTTAAAGATAGAACTGATATACTTAAAGGGGATATTAAGCCCTATAAGGAGTCTTTTAGCATAGTAAAAGCCAGTCTTAAGATTATTAACAGGCATATTATAAGGACCTTAGCCAGAATGGCAGCACTAGAGGATAAGGCCAGGAACATTAAGACCACTAGGCCTACTCCTTAAACGCCTTTACTAGAATCCACAGCTAGAAAGACAACCTTGCTTATAGTAAGCAAGAAGCTAACCAGCCTAGTTAAACTAAATTCGCTAGCTAGTAGAAGAATAAGGTTAGCTATAGGGGTAATAAAGGCAACTATATTAAACACAAGCTTGTCTAAGTCATTGCTAAAAAAGGTAAAGCAAAAGATGCCTTCTAAAAATAGGCGTAATATTAACAGCGCTATAAAAAGGCAGAAAACAATAATAGAATCTGTAACTAAGAACGCAGAATTAGCTGAAACATTAGATAAATAGGAGACCCTTATATAGTAGCATAAGGACTAAAATTTTAGCTAATATATCACGCCGTCTGATATTAGAAGCAGTCCCTAAAAATCGCGTGGCTCTAGGCAGATTACCGTTTAATTATGAAATGTATAGCTTAGATTAAAGGTTTGGCTGTATTATAAAGGGCATTGTAATAAATGGATTAATTACAGAAAAAGTTATATTTAGAGGACTATTGCTTTCCTTATAGTTACTGTGCTATGTAGTTTAGACATGGGAAAATTTCACCTCTAGTAAGGATAAGATAGCATGGCTAGTGGCTGTCTTCTGCCTAAAAGTAATAATGCCCTAATAACCTCCATGGAACCACCTTTAATATGCCTGGCTTAAACGCATAAAGAACCTTTATATATAAAGTCAGAAGCAGAGAATAACTTAAGATATCTAACATACCTTAAGGAAGGGCATAGGCCACCTCTCTTACTTCTAAGAGGAGAGCCTCTCTTTCTATAGCCTAACTCTTTCCCCTTTATACAGCTTCCCTTCATTAGTCTACTAAGTCTTTAGAGGTATAATGTTTTTATTTTTAGTTTAACCTAAGTCTTTTCCATTCTCTTACGTAAGTTATTGCTATAGTTAATAGTTAGCAGCATTATTACAATATAACTATTGTTAAGC
>AFQZ01000827.1:0-23550 GCA_000222935.2 Aciculosporium take MAFF-241224 | reverse complement strand
CTAGGGAGGGGGGGGGGGGCATTAGAAAACGCCTTATAGTAATTATATTAGCGGCCTCTTCCTTAGCGTTATAGCTACAATGCTATTAAATTATATGCTTATTATATCTTCTTATCTATACTACTATTCTTAAGTCTTTAGTAGAATTATTACTTAATGTAATTAAGGTATAAATCCACTAGCAGTACTGCTGCTTTTATCTCTAAGAGTATTACTAGTATTACCATATATGCCCTTATAACCCGCCTTAAGCATTTATTTTATTCTCTTATAAATACCTTTACTACCCCCTATACTACCTCTTTTAACTTACTATAGGTATAATATATCCCGGCTCTATAAGCTATTATGCTTTTTATTACTTATATATAAAGAGATCTTACACACTTTAGTCAGCATCTCTATATAGACATAGCTAGTACTATAAGTGCTAACTTCTGCCATAATAATTTAGTATTTACCTTCTCTATATAGGTTAACTAATAAAGCTTCTAGTAAATCTAAACCCCTAGAAATCACGCTAATTATATCGGTTATATTATTATTCTTCTAAGTCAGATTATTATTATAATTACCTACCTCTTCCTTATAAAGTATAACAGCTTGCTCTTCCCTAGGTTAAACCTTAGCTTATATTCCTTTAACTACTCCTTATATATCCTTTAAGCTCTTTTTAGTTATACTTTAGTTTCCTCTATTATTTTTTTATATACTATAATATTTATATTATCTAAAAACCCTAATGTTAATATTAATTCTGCTGCTACTAGTCTTTAATATAATAGTATAATATAAAGCAAAAAGAGAATAAAATATACTAGTAATCCTTATAAAACCCCTGTAGTAACTTGGATTTCCTTAGTAATATGACTATTAAACGCTAGTTATGCTTTTCTTTTTAATATAAAGCCCTATGCCTATCTAGCTATCTACCCTAATAGTTCTAACTTCTTTATAATGCAGATTAGCCGTTTATAGCTAATAGTATTAAATACCCTAGTAATATCTAGCTATAATAATAATACTATTCCCTAGTAATACTACACTATTTTTATAACCTCTTTTAGCATACTTAGTACTATCTCTATTAACCTGCCAGCCTTATTACCTATTTATATATCTAGTAGTATATAGCCTTTTTCTACTACAGTAGTAATCCTTCTTATAATAGCTCTCTTAATTACTTTTTCTAGTATATTTAACAGTAATATCAGCCTCTACCCCCCTAGTCTGCCTAACTCCTTAAGGGTTTTCCTAGGTTTATATAAAACTACTACCTTTACTTACTAAAAAAAGGCCAGATAGTATCCTAAACCATAGTATGTATTTATAAGGCATATTAAACATAATACTAGAGTTACTCTATATAGCTTAAGAAAACCTATTAGCAGCTTATCTAGCCCTAGGGCTTTCTAACTTACTATATTCTTTATAACTTTTTAATTTCCTCCTCTATAAACATAGGAACTACCTAATTATTACTATAATATCTTATCTCTATCTCTATCTCTAGACTTAAAGCCCTAGCTGCAGATAAAGGAAAAAACCTCTCTATAAATGCCTTTACCTTACCCTTATATATAACCTTTACTATCTTCTCCCTACTATTATTCCCTAGCTAAGTTAGTAGTAAAACCTGTTATATTTTAAGAGAAAGTCTACTTTATAGATAGGCCTAGTGCTTTAAGGTCTAGAGGCTTCTTTTTAACTTAAATAACTTACTAACTACCTATTACTAACTACTTTTCTTTTCCTTTAAGATAATATAATCCTGTTTTTTTATTACTTTTATTAAGGCCTGCTATAATTCCTATATCTATTATTACTACTACTGCTTATTAGTATATCTTGCCTTTACTATTATATCTTTTACCCTTTTATTTTACTAAGGCTATAGTTTACTACACTCTTAAGGTTATTTAAGTGCTACTATATTAGCTATTTTTATAAGCTATTAGGTAAGCTATTATATATAATTATTAATTTCCTGCTAGTTATATAGCAGGAGCTTTAATCCCTCCTTTCTAAGTTTATTTAAAGCCTTTACTATAATAAGGTTCTTATTTACTATTCTCTAACCCTAAACTAACTCTAGGCTATTGCTTAATTTCTTATTTATTTTAATACTAATAAGCTAAGGTATATAGTCAGATCCGGCAATTTTTACTAGCCTAATAAATTTAATACTAATGTTATAAGTAGTTTATATATGGTTAATAGTACTATTTCTACTACTATATTCTCTTCTTATTACTTCCCTAAACAGCATAGCTAAGCTAAGTTGCCATCTTATTATAAATTCTAATATCTTATTATACCCCTAAGAGGTTTAGCTAAATCTATTCTATAAGGGGTGGTGTTAGTTAAAGTCCCCTATAAATATATTCCAGCCCTTTACCTAGGCATTAGCAAAGTGTTATAAAGGCATTTACTACTCCCTTTTATAAGCTAGGGAATAGATATTATATACCTTTACTTTATATAGCTTAATACTATACTAATCCTCCCTTCTTCTTATAGTCTAAAGTCCTATCTTAACCTTTTAATATATATAAATTACTATTCTTTTACTATATATTACTAATATATAATGGCCTTAAGATAGATTTAGTAGTATATTATTATAACTTCCTAGTTCCTAGATAGCTATTACCTTAGGGCTAATACTATACCTTAATACTAGATATACTAAATTACTTTTCTTCTATATATTCTAGTATATAACCTTAATTATATACTCTATTATATGCTTTAAAGCACTTTAGTTAGGCTGGCTCTAGTATTATTTTACCCTCTAGTTAGTTATAAAAAGGCTAGCATTATGCCTTCCTCTACTAGTCTCTACCGTTCTAATTATAGCTTATAGGTTTATCTTATAAATAAGCCCCTTAATTATATGCTCCTTTCTCCTAGCTACCTCTCTATTAGTTCCCTAGTCTCTTCTCTATAATAACCCTTACTTATAATAGCTATTATAACCTCTAACTAATAGCTATAGAAGAATAGCAGCCTTATAGCATAAGCCTCCCTAGCCTGCTACTATTTATTATTACTTACTAAATATAGCTAAGACTATCCTAGATATGCCTCTATATAATTTAAATATCTCTCCTATACCTTACTTATTAATATTAAGCAAGTCCTTTTTCCCTTAGGGTATTTTTTAGTAGCATACCTATTATATCTTGCTTTCTCTTTATAGTACCTAGTAATATATCTAATCTTATAGTAGTTATAATATTACTTTAAGTAGATTATCTTATTATATAGCTTAGTATTAAAAATCTCTACTTAATATACTATTCCCTTATAGCATAGGCAGTTTACTACCTTAGTGCCCTTAATACTAACCACTAGTAGTACCCTTATTACTATTCCCTTTAGCTTTTATACTATTATCTTTACTATATTTAAACCATTCTCCTTTTTAATATTCTTCCTTATATTCTTAGTTATAATGTGGTTTATTAATTATATTAGGAATCCCTTAATAATTATACTAAATATCTTCCTGTTTACTTTTACTTTAAGTCTAAAGGTAACTCTTACTTAGGCTATGTTTTCCTTTTATTTCCTCTCTGCTTTAGTAAACATAATAACTATATCTCTACTTTATAGTTAGCATACTATTATTACCTTCTTTATACTAATAGCGCTATTTACTACCTTTATAATCTCCCTTAGTAATCTGTTCTTAATTACCTTATTAATAGTATTTCTTTTTACTATTACTTCTTAATAGTAGCAGGCTAGTATTACTATGCCCTCTGTCTAGGCTAAAGGGATTATTATATTCTGCCCTATAACTTTATAAGCTATAATAATTACCTAAGTCCCTTTAACCACTATTTTAGTCCTAGGAATAGCCTTTATTACCTTCTTAACTGCCTTCTTAACTATAGTTTTTACCTTACTATTAACTGCTTTTATAATTAAAGCCTATAGGCCTTCTATACTAGTTCTTATTTAGGCTATTTCCCTGCCTATATTTATAGTAATTTATATAATAGATTTAATAAAAGCCTATACTTTTATTATTTTTACCTTTAAAATAACTTTTATTATTAATTTTTTTAGTAATTTTATTTTATTTTTTAATTTTTCTTATATTATTATTACTCTAGAATTCTCTTTTTAATACTATATTTCTTTCTAAGTAGTACCTTATTCTTTATTAGTTATAAATTTATATAAAAATTTATTAATTATTATACCCCTTATACTGCTTACTTTCCTTATATAATACGCTATTACTAGGGTAGGTAATTAATAATAAGGAATCTGATTCTGTGCTTCTTTTTCGTTTTAGGCGTAATACTGCATTGTATCCATAGTGTTGGCGACTCTTAGTTGTGTCTTTCACTACTATTATTAGTAGCAGTAAGTTAGGCTATTTCGCCTTTATAGGCCTATAGGAATACATAGTATTAGCATTTAAAAGGTAGCTTTTAGTATTTTCTATTATTCTACTAAGTTATCTTTGCTTTTTTCTGCTTAAAGGTAGGATAGTTAGTTAACTAGTATTCTTCTTTATAGTAAATAAAGTATTTCTTTAAGCTCGCTCTAGCTTAAGGTTTTTTATAATATATAGCTTATAAATATCGTCAGTCTGTGAACATTACTATGTTAGTGTTTTAGTTTATAGACCAGGCAATAAGGGTATTATTATTAGTAGTTATTAGTAACTAACTTATAGAGGTTAGTAGTATATCCATTGCTAAGAGGCAATTTTAAAGATTACTAATAAATTCTTTAAAGGTTAGCACATTCCTGAATTTAGTATTGTAAAAATTGTTATCATTTTCTATTACTTGTTATACTTAATAAAGAAGGATTATATCTTGCTTAAAAGGGTTATAAAGACTAATAAATATCTTTATAAGTTAGTTAAGAAGGATTTCTAGGCATTTTAACTTGTTCTTTATTAGATGTTTTATAATAATATAGCAAAGGCATAAATCAGTAAATTGTATTTTGTAAAAGCTCTTATTTTTAGGTGTTTTAAAGTAATTCCTAATATTCTAAGTTATTTCCTTAAATAGGATTGTCTTTGCTTTAAAGTACTTAAGAAAGTATATATAAGCTTTACCTTAAAGTATAATAGGGAAGGCTTTTAAGTAAAGTAAGGGGGAAACTCTTGCTTAAGAATATTTCTCTTTAAAATATAATAACTTGTTATTAATAAAGTTGTATACTTCTCTAGAATATTATTCTTCTTTTTAGTAAAGTCTCTTAAGGGTATTAAGAGCTTTTTAATTACTATTAGAAAGTGTTCTGGTTAGGTTTTCTAGTTCAGGTTAAGGGTCTTTAGTTAAATGAAAATCTTTATTATTATTAGAATCCTTATTATTAGGAAGTTTAAGTTGTTAAATCTCTTTTCCTTTCCTAGTTGCTTTTTCTAGTAAAGGTTTGTATTCCATATTAGCGTTAATATTTAAGATATTAACAAGATCTTTAGAGACATTTAATCTCAATCCTTTAGCTGTTTTAATACTATTATTATTAAAGTAATTACAAAGGGTATACTTAAGGTTATTATTAATTTTATTAAAAGTATCCTTAATTTAATTTTTATAGTCCTACTAGAAGTTAATAAGGAAATTATGCCCTTTTCCTTTATTAAGAATGTAATAGTTAATTATATATATAATACGGTCATTAATCTGTTGTTTAGTAGCTGTATTAATATCAATGTTATTAACTAACTTAGTCTAATTCTATAATAGGATTAGATAGTGCTTATAAAGTTTTTAGAGAAGAGTACTCTTTAGAAGTTCTTTTCTATAAATATCTTTTTAGAGTTATTTATTAAAATTATCTGTTTTTCCTTAGCTTAATAATATCTTAGTGTTTTAGGCTTAAGTTAAGCTTTATATTTAGTATTAATTAAAGTAGTTAGCATTAGTTAATTCTCTGTAAATAATAGTAAAGATCTGGTTTTAATTGTAGATAAGTAATAGTTAATAATAAGGGAAAAGATCTATAAGAGTTAAGTCTTCTTATTATTATAAATAAGTAGTAAAAGTTAACAATTAAAGAAATAATCCTTTGGTTAGCATAACGTTAGAATTTCTTATAGTTACGTAAGTAAAAGCATTTAAATAAGTCTCTTCTGTATATAACCTAGTAAATCTATAGTTATTAGTAACTACTAATTAGTATTAGTAACGCGCAGGTTATAAGTATACTATAGCATAAATGTAAGGGGGAGGGTTTAATAATTAATTCTGTCTGTATATTTTAAAGGGAAGAGAAGCAGGCTATAATACAGAGATATAGTATTATAGCTACGTTATAGCCCTAGGTTATATAACCTATAATCCAGCCAATTAGGGTGTGTGCATTCTGCATACAACCCATAATTCCTAGTCAATGCGGCGTACCCCTTCCATTCTCCATACGAGCGATTCCAACAGTAATAAATAAGGAACCTAACTTTAAGAGTATAAAAAAGATAATAAGGCTTTATAATAGCCTACTAAAGCATAAATCTACAGCCTTAGTATAGCTTTAAACAGAGAAAATAAGGCTAAATACCTTCCTTTATAATAGACAGGTACCTAAGGTAATATTACTAATATATTAATACTAGGGAGGAGATAAGAATATTTACTACTTTATCCTTTCCTGCTTATAATATAACTATCTAAGGCTAATCCTAGTAGTGCCTATAATAAGAGACCTACAGGAGCTTAGGGCAGCACTTAATAATAAAAAGCTAGTACTAAATATTATAAAGTAAGTACTCTTAACTAAGCAACTTTAGTAGTACAGGTTAACTAAGGAGTTTTATAAGGTATAGCAGATATATAATATTAAGGTTAAAAAAGGGACTAAAGGTAATAAAAATAATAAAATAAAGGAGAAAGAGCTAAATTAAAAAGGGAGGTACTTATAGGGGGTTTTTACTAATATACTAACTTTTTATATAAAGCATAACCATACTTTTATTATTATCTACAGTTCTAGGGGAACTAGCAGATATCTTATACTAATAGTTAAAAATAATAAAAACTCTATATTAAAGGCTTAGCAGGAGCTATATAGAAGAATATAGATTTTCTCCCCTATTTTAGGGTTTTTCCTATATTAAGAAGTTAGTCAATGAACTAGATAGTGGCTCTAGCTACCTAGCATACATGAATAATAATAATAATAAAACCTAATAATATAATAATGCTAAATAAGAGGCTTAGATAGCAAATTAATAATTAAAGCTATAGACTTTACTATATACCTCTCTTACTAAAAAATGCCTCCTTTTATGTTTTTATTAATAGCTTCTTTATAAATAATAAAGACCTTAGCTTGTAGCTTAGCTATATAATCATTCTTAGTAATAAGGAAAAGAACATTAATGCCTCTGAATTCACGCTTATAGGCAATATTATAACCTATAGCTTTATAAAATCTAAAAGAGTTATAAGAAGCACCTTAGTATTAAAGCTATATAGAATGGTTTAAGAAGTTAATATTACTTATATAATAAGTATAACTTTAAGCATTATTACTAATTAATTAAATAAGCTAAATATCCTAATTATAATATATACTAACTCTTTTTTATTATATAAGTATATTATTAAATTAGGCACTATAAAGGAGAAAAAGCTTATAATTAATATTATAGTACTATAATAGTTATATAAGCAAAGGGAAATCGCGGAAATCTAATAGATAAATAGCTATAATAACCTTACTAATACAATAATAAAAGCCTCCCTAAATAGAAGTCTTAAGACCTTTATAACTAAGAATAAGGCTTAAATCCAAGTAAAAGATTAAGTAAAAAGACTAGTATTAAGCGTTAAAGCCAAAGCTGCTTAGGATGAATTCGCCGCTAAATCTAGCATTAAATTAAGCACATAATAAATAGTTTAAATTTAATAAATTTAAATGCAATTAATTTAAGGTGCTTTAAGAATGCTCTAGACTAAGAAAAGTTATTTATTTAGGTAATATTTTGTATGTATTATAGCATTATTAATTTTTGCTTATTTATTAATTTTTACGGATTTTTTACGTGTTTTAGAGCGATTTTATTTTTAATAAAAAGAGAGTTTATAAGTATTAGAATTACTTATTTAAAGGATGGAAGGGATATATAATAATAACTAGGAATTATGGGTTATATACATAATATATATGCCCTAATTAGCTGGATTACTATGTTATATAACCTAGGGCAGTACTATGGCTATAATACCATACTTTTACATTATCCCCCTCTTTTCCCCTTTAGATAACTATAACTATAATAGAAAATCAGACCTTTGTTACCCCCCCCGCGTTATTGCTACAGCATATCGTACCCTGTGAAACCATCAAAAACAATATAATATTAAGATTTATATAGCATAGGATTCTTTAGTAGTCTGTTTTATAGGGAACCTCTAGGTTTAGGCTTTATTTATAAGAGAAGTTATTACACCTATAATAGCTATTATAAGGTTAGTTTACACGGCATTAACATAATGTTTATTAAAGAGGTAGACAGATATATAGTTTCTAGCTATAAATTTATATAAAATAACTTTTATGCTTAAGCTTATAATACTAAAGCTAGACCTAACTTAAATACTAATTAACTGCTTACCTAAAGAACTTTAGGACTTTATATCCTTATTTAATAAAGATAAGGTAAATAAGTTACTACCTTACTAGGGAAGCGCTAATTATTATATTTAGCTATAATAGAATCCTAATAGGTTAATACTAAACCTCCTATAGGCACTATTATATAATATGCCTTAGAAGTAGCTTTTAGAAATATAGAAGCAAATAGTTAACCTTATAAATAAAGGTTGGATTTATACTAGCTTATTCTTAGCTAGGGCTTTAGTCTTACTAGTAAAAAAGGCAGGAGGAGGTTAGCGATTTTATATTAATTATTATGTGTTAAATAAAGTTATAGATTAAAATAGGTACCCTTTCCTACTACTTAAGAAAACTCTTTATTTTTTAGCTAGAGTAAGATATTTTATAAAGCTAGACGTTTAAGCTGCTTTTTATTAACTTTATATAGCTAAAGGCAATAAGTACTTAACTATATTTTAGACTAGGTTTAGACTCTTTAAGTGGCTGGTTTACCTGTTTAGCTTAGCTAGGGTGCCTGCTTTATTCTAGTATTATATTAATAATACGCTAGGGGATATATTAAGGGACTTTATAACTACTTACCTAGATAATATCTTAATTTATACTAGAGGCTTTAAGAAGAATTATATAAAAAAAGTATAGGAGGTCCTATACTAGCTATAGCTTACTAAACTAAACCTAGATATTAATAAGTATGCCTTTATAGTTTAGGAGGTTAAATATCTTAGTTTTATTATAGAAGCTAGTAGAGCTATTTAGCTAAATTTAGAAAAGATTATAGCTATTAGGGACTAGGAGTCCCCCTGAATAGTACATAGTGTGCAAAGTTTCTTAAGCTTTATAAATTTTTACCGGGATTTTATTAATAATTTTTTAGAGTTAGCTGGCCCCCTTACTAACCTTATAAAGAAAGGCACTAAGTTTCTATAATCTTTAAATTATAAATAGGCATTTTAAGCACTAAAGATAGCTTTTATATCTTTTCTAATCCTAGTTTAATAGAATCCTAAGCTAAATATACTTATTAAGGCTAACTTATTAGGAGAGGTATTAAGGGAATGCCTTTTATAATATAATTTAGAGGGAGTCTAGCGGCCTGTAATATACTACTTAGCATAATTATTAGCTATAAAGCAGAACTATACTATTTATAATAAGGAGCTTCTTAGTATAATTTCTTACCTTAAGGCATGGTTAGCTAAGTTATAAAGCATAGCACGGCTGTTTATAATTCTTACTAATTATAAAAACCTAAAATACTTTATAGCTCCTTAGGAGATGTTTAAGAGGCAAGTAAAATAAGCTAAAATATTATCTCTTTTTAACTATTACCTTTATTACTATTTAGGCATATAGGCAGGCTAACTAAATGTCTTATCTTAGTAAGAATAAGATATAGGAAAAGGAGGGCAACTAGTAAGACATATATTATAACCGGTTTAGCAGCTGTTTATAAGTAGTTAGAAAGGGGTAAACAGTATAATATCTCTTATTAGGGTCTAAATAACAGGCAACTCTCTAGAGACTAATAACCTAAATAAAGACAACCTAGATAAAGGAGATATAATTATAGGATATAAATAAATTACTAAGAAGAGCCTCTCTTAAGGATTTAATCTTTTCTAAGAGGTTTACCTTTAGGAATTATAGGACTAAGAAGTTATAGCTAATAACTTATATATTATTAAACTTAAAGCAGTCCTTATATTAAAATAAAGATTTCCTTTATCTATAGAAATAAGATCTTAAATAGCTAATTATGCTTTAAGTGCTTAAGAAGCTTTATAATTTTAAGGCTAATTATAGGTCCCTATGTTTAAGCCCCTAATTACTTTGCTTATTTAATATATCTATAACTTACCTATATTAGGCCACCCTAGGTAGAATACTACCTTTTAAGCTCTTTATAGGGACTATTATTAAGAGGGCATATTAAAGGATATAGCTTAGTATATATAAAATTATTATTGTTATAGTAGGCAAAAGAGCCGCTAGCTATGCTAAGGGCTCTTATAGCCTATACTAGCTATAGACTAATACTAGTTATAGATTTTAGTAGATTTTATAATAAACCTTCTTATATATAATACAAAGTCTTTGCACTACCTAATAGTAATTATAAACTGCCTGTCAAAGTATATCTAGTTAGAGGTAATAATAACTATAAAAGCTAAGGCTTATATAAAATGGTTTAAATACTGCTAGTAGCGATTCTATAGGTTCCCTTATTAAATTATATCTAATTATAGTTCGGATTAGTTAAGTTATTTTTAGACTACACTTTATAAGTATATAAAGATTAAATAATTACTCTCTATATTACACTACCTATAAATAAATAGTAAAATAAAACAAATAAATTAGGAAATTTAAGTAGTACTATAAGTAGTTATTACTTTCTCCTAATAGGACTAGGCTAGTTACTTACTAGTATGCTAAATAGCGCTTAATAATCGCATATTAACAGTAACTAGTATAAGTATAAATCGGGTGCTTAAAGGATTTAATATTAAACTAGTTTAATATATACTAAAGGTAATAAAAAGTATAACTTTCTTTAAGAAAAAAGTAGTATTATTCTTAGAATATATTTAAAAAAAAACTGCTTTAGTATAAGCTATTATTAATTTTACTTAATAATAATAATAAAAGGCCTTAAATAGATCTAAATAGCTAGTAGAGTAGTACTAAGCAGGAGACTTTATATAGTTAAATCTTTATTATATTAAGATAAACTATTTTAATTATAAACTTAACTAGGTTAAGGCTAAGTATTAGGTTTTAAATACACTTATCCTATTAATAGTTTATTTAGATATTCTATAGAAAATATACCTAGTCTTTTATATTAATTTAATTAAGAAAGCTGCCTCTAACCTACTGCTATTATAATAGCTAGCTAATTTTAAACCAGGTCCTATACTCTTACTTTATAAGAATAATAAGGACTTAGTAAAATATATAGTAAAGAAAATCCTAGCTATAAGGAATATATAAGGATATAGGAACTAGTAGGATATCTTAGTAAAGTAGTTGGATTATACTTAGCTAACTTAGAAACCTCTAAAGAGCTTTTTAAAAATAAAGGCACTAGAAAGATTTAAGACATAATAGGGAAGCGTTCTTAGTAATAATAGGCCTAGTAGACGGGCTTTATAATTACTATTTAATAATAGCAAAAAAAAAAAAAAAAGAATTCCCTAATAGATTTCTAATAAGTATTAGCATGTATATATTAAGAAAACAAGCCCGATTTACAGGCTACTACTTTAGGGAGTATACTAGAGGCTAAGAAGGTTTAAGAAGAACCCGAATTATACTAGGATAACATCCTATTAGATATTAGGGGTAGTACTAGTAAGGGTAATAATAATAACTATAGGGTTATAAGCAGCTTCCTAGTAGTAAAAGGGCAGGGGCCTAAAGTAAGATGGATTATCTTAATAGGACTACTATAAGAATATAAAATAAATAAGGGCTAAGTTCTTAGTAATAGCTTTATATAACCCCTTAAGTGCACTAATAAGTTCTCCTATATTAGCATATTATTATTAAAGTAAAGTAATAATAGAGTTTAAGGGGGGTATAAATATAGACTAAGGGTTTAAAGTTATATTTTAAGAGGACTTAATAGGGCCTATAGTTATATATAATAAAGGTATAGTAGTAGTATATTAATAGGTGTTTTTAAGGTAGTATATAATATATTTATAAACATAATAAAATTCTAGAGTTATAACTACTTATTTTACTTTTTGCTTATTTTAGGCAAGAATAGTAGGAGTATATATAGTAGCTTTATAGTAAATAAGATTCTTTATCTTACAGATATAATAATATAATTAAGGGTTTAAAGCAAGGAGTTTATAGTCCTATATACAGACTTAGTAAGCTAATTAATATTTCTTATATAACTTATAAAGACCTAGAGTGTATAATATAATTCTCTAAACACTAGTATTATAAATATATGACATATATTAATACTTTAACTTAGCTATAAGGGCGTACTTCTTATTACTAGAGTTTCTTATAATAAGAGTATTTCTTATTATATTTAGATAAGTAGGATAAGCGGAATATTTATTAAAAATAATGTTTAGGAAAGCAGCTATAGTAAAAGAAAAGTTAAGATTAATTGGAATATAAAATAAGGGTAATAAGAAGACTCTAAGAATGTTAATAGGAGTTTAGTTGTAAAATAGGAAATTATAAGAAGGGCTTAAAGAGGAGTTATATTAAAGAGAAAAAGTAGGAGTTTTATAAGAGAAGGGCCTGATATTTATGCCTAGGGAGGGTTAAATACTTATGTAAGTAATTTATATAATAAAGGCAGGCGCAACTATAATTAATCTAAATTAAAACAAACTGACTTTAGTATAAACCCAATATTCTGATATATTATGATTAATTTAGGTAATGTTAGCAGGTGTAAGTACTAGGATTTAGAGAGAAATCAACGTTAGTATAGGTCTAAAGAACCTTACATACTACTTGCATAGGGTAATCTAGTAAATAACAGTAAGAGCATGTGTAGGGTAATTTAGTAAATAATAGTAAGAGTGCATTTGATTTAGTTTATTTGTAAAAAGAAGACCTTTATAAGGACACTAGGATGCTAAAAGGGGGCTATATAATGGATTTAAGCTAGAAGCTCAGATTTATACGGTTAGAAGCTTAGATTTATATGGGCAAAAGGATAGTTGCCTTATATAAGCCATATGCAAGCAATTTAGGCCCTAAGTAGATATAAGGCAGACATAAAAGTATATATTTAAGGTTATAGGAATTAGGCAGACCTTTTTCCTTTCTTCTTTTCTTATGAATATTATTCTTATTTAAGTCGCTAGTTCTGTAGTTGCTCACTAGGCCGGACTATAACATAACACTTATAGCTATTTCCCTTATAGACTAGGGCTTTTAATTATGCTTTTACAAGGCTATGTTATAAGTAAGTTACTATTAATTAATTACCTAGAGTATTTATTTAGAAAGAAGTAGTTAAACCAGGCTTTTTTAGTATAGTTACTAAGGGGTTTATTAAGTTCTATTATATTTTCTTAAGTTACATATACTTTTAAATAAGGTATAGCTTTTTTATAGCTTCCTTAAGTTCTTAATCTAACTCTTTTTTTTTATTAGCTTATATATTAATATTTTAGGTTTAAATATGCTAGGGTTTAGGCTAATAATACTAATTACTTATAGTGCTATTAAGGTAAGTTTATCTTATTTTTATAAGTTCTTTTATTTTACCCTTTAATATAAGTATAGGGGTTTTTAGCTATAGTATAATATCTTATACTATAATAATACTAAAGCTGCTTTTATTTTTATTAAGTTTATTTAATGCCTGTATAGTTATTATATTAATATAGCTATTTACTTATATATTTATTCTTTAGATTAATATCTTTATTAAGCTAATAGTTTACTATCCTTATAAGAAAAAGTAAATATTTTATTATAATTAAAGGTTTACTAGTAAAGTAAAGGCTATAGTTAAGTATACTTAAAGCTAGATAGCTATAGGTAGGGTTAGTAATATAAATATTATATTTACTAGCCTTTTTATTTCTTTATAAAGCCTATTTCCTTATATACCTATATATAGCTAGGGTATAGCTTACCCTAGTGGGTTTTTGTACCCTTACGCTCTTGTCTTGTGACTCTCCTGACAGTATATATAACAGGGAATAAGGATAAATATAATCTTTAGTAACTATATAAGCATGCTTGCCAGGCTTATAACCTATAAAGATTCTAGGCTTACTTCTGCTTATAGGAAGGGGGTTAGAAATTAAGTAAGGATATGATTATCTTTATAAACATATCCTATACAGGGATATTAGCCCTGTTAAGTACTTATTAGTTAGCTGCTTACTAATTTACTAGTAGGGAAAAAATAAAAGTAACCTTGCTATCCTATAATACTAAAATATTACGTGTCCTCTTAAATCCACCCTAGCGGCCAGCGCCACACCTGAACCCTTTAACCTAGTCTAGTTATCTCACATCAGGGTAATAGCAGAGGGAATCTAAGACTATTACAAGCTGTTATAAGATAATTTTTGAAAATCTGTAATATTTTTAAGCTATTTTATAATAGCTTATTATTTAGTAATAGTCTCTAACTGTCACCCTAAGCAGGCATAGCGTATGATAGTAGGTAAGCTCCGTGAAGTATCCATGTAAGTACCTAAGGTACTTAATGTACTTAGGTGACTTATGCACTTAAATACCTTCTAATATTATATCTTATAAGGTTAGGTACCTACCTAGGAACTAAGAAGTAGGTGCCTCTATGTACCTCAGCAAGTACGAATTATTGTTCAAGTACGTGCCAACTTCCAATTGCCCGGAATATTATGGTGCGACTAGATTATCCAAAATTTTCCTTTTCTATAACCCCGTCAAAATCTCCTTGTTCTGTCAAGTCATTGTAGCTCATATGATATTGCCAGTCAATGCCAATCCCGACGTTGTAATTCTACCTTTTTCTCTCTTTATCGTTCTGTATTATATTTTTGTTTCCACCCACGTCGTGCAATAACTATGGCTGCCGAGGCCCAGGTCAATTCCTCTCCACGCGCAGATGGTATGCATCCGACACGTGAAGACGTTAAAATGCTCTCTGCTGACAATTCAATGTGTCTTCATTTATTTCATCAAAAGCCCCGGCCGAAACCTATCACACTACCAGCGCGTCTGCGGTGTCGGAAAATGGCATGGAAGCTGAAGTGGAAACCGGTGCTGAAGGTGCCATCGCCTGAGCGAAGCCATGCAATTAAACTTGGTGATAACTAATGCAAATTCACAGCTCTTATCAATGTGACAGTCACTTTACCGGGATCGAAATCTGCGAAGTTGCAAATCATGGTAATTAGCTAGCAAAATTCTTATTGAGGAGCTTAGGTAACAAAATACCCATTAGGTATCCTCTCAAGAGCAAATCCACGAATTGCGCCAGTCTATCATTGATCTTCCTGTCGCATTCCGCTTTACTTGCTTTCACCTCGAATACAAAGGTGAAAAGGTTAATGACTTCATCCCGATCGCCCAAATACCTAATCTGGAACCTGAACCCGAGTTTCACTTGGTTGAAGAACCCTATACAGAAAAAGAGGCCCGCATACATTTTGTGAGGATTCGGGAGCTCATTGGTGCTGCAGGGGACCGTTCGGACGTCTCCCAAGGTGTTTTGCCGGGGGTCTCCCTTTTTGAGAGCGTCTCTCGGCAGGTCCAGGCAGACCAAGGCACGCTTCAAGAAACGATTTCCGCGACGAAGGACTACGACTTCCGTGCTGAATCGTCTCTTCACAGCCTCATTCCGGATGTCTTGCCTCCCGCCCCAAGAACGGTAAAATCTCTGACACTTTCGCCTTGGAACCCCCCTCCTTGCCATTTGAGGCAACGTGGCCACTTGCTATATATTCTCATCACTACCAATGAGGGAGAGCAGTTTCAAGTTACTTCTCAAGTTTCTGGTTTCTTTGTAAACAAGTCTTCAAATGCTAAATTTGACCCTTTTCCCCGATTAACACCCAAGGCTCACCAAACTCACTCTCTTCTCGAGTTGATTTCCCTCGTTTCTCCATCTTTTGACGAGACGTTTCAAAGACTTCAAGAGTACAATAACCAAAGAGACCCTCTGGCAACTTTCCAGATCACAAACGCAATTCCAGCTGCTCCGTGGGCAGTGTCGTCACCAGATTCAACCTTCTATACCCATATTGCTGATCCTACCCGGCCTCAAGAAACCTACTTACTTTCTGGTGTCGAGAATGCGGAGACTCTGCGAGACTGGAACGAAGAATTTCAATCTGCAAGAGAATTGCCTAAAGAGTCGATTCAGGACAGAGTTTTTCGTGAAAGGTTGATTTCGAAACTTTTCGCGGATTACAACGAGGCGGCCACGAAAGGCGCTGTGATGGTTGCCAGGGGTGAGATTGCGCCTTTAAATCCAACCGAGTGCAGAGACGCGCAAATTTTTGTGTACAACAACATCTTCTTCTCCTTCGGTGCGGATGGAGTTGGAACATTTACCTCAGAAGGCGGTGATGAAGCAGCTAGGGTTGCCACAGGCAAGGACGTGGCCGGTGTAAAATTGGTCAATCAACTCGATATAGATGGCTTGTTTGCGCCCGCTACTGTCGTCGTCGACTATCTTGGAAAGCGTATCGTTGGCCAGAGTATTGTGCCCGGTATCTTCAAGCAACGCGCGCCAGGAGAAAATCAAATTGATTATGGCTCTGTGGATGGCAAAGATATTGTTGCAGCAGACGAACGGTTCACAACACCATTTTCTCAGCTGTCAAAAGCCCTCAAAGTCAAGAGTCACCCTGTTTGGGACAAAGCCGGTCAAAGATTTGACTTGGAAGCTAGTCTTGAAACCAAGGGATTGATGGGCACAGATGGGCGAAAGTATATTCTCGACCTCTATAGAATTACCCCTTATGATATCAACTGGCTGGACCAAACTAAATCAGAAGCTGAAGCGGACGCTTCCAAGACTTACCCACACCGCATGACAGTCCTGCGTCCAGAATTGGTTGACTCCTTTGCGCGGTATAGGATGAGGCAATGGGTCGATAAAGAGCTGGCAAAAAGCGGCAAGTCCAAACTAGACGACTCTCCAGCACAAATCAATTCTGGCTCTGAAGCGGATCCTCATGAAACCTCTAGGCCCCAGCTTGATCTTTCTGACTTCAAGCTTGCCTTGAATCCTGACGCTTTCAGTGGTCAGGTACCTCAGACCGACGAGGAGAAGTTACAGCTGTTGGATGACGAAACCGAGGTCCGCGAAGCAGGAAACTATTTACAACACCAAGTCATTCCTAATCTCCTGCGAGAACTTTCAGATTCCAACATAAGCTTCCCTGTGGATGGCCAATCATTGAGCCGTCTTCTTCACAAGCGCGGTATCAATGTGCGATACATGGGAGCCATTGCTTCTCAAGCAGTCGATGGGAGACTTCGTTGTCTGAGAGAAATATGCATTCAGGACATGGTCGCACGTGCGTTCAAACACATTGCAGCCACTTACCTTCGAGCACTCCCGGTCCCCTTTACTACTTCTTGCATCTCGCATCTGCTAAATTGCCTTCTCGGTTATGACTTGAACTTGAAACCCCTCATGGACGTCGACTCTTGCTTGCGATCGTTATACGATGACGCTGATTTCTCATTTGAGTCTGTAACACCCGAATCTCTTCGCGCCAATATCGAGGAGCAAGTTACAAGGCGATTTAGATTCAAGCTAGAGGCCGAGTGGCAACAAGCCATTCGAAAGCTGACGCTTCTTCGTGATATAAGTCTGAAGCTCGGTTTTCAAGTAAAGGCAAAGAACTACGTTTTTGACCCAGAGGGCAGCGAGGGAGAACAGGATTGCGGAGACTCCTCGTCTAATTACGTTAACGGCCACCAGAACGGAGACTTGAAAGACAAGAAGAAGAAGAAGAAGACACGTGAAGAGTCACCCGTTGCATTTTTGCAACGTGTCCTGACCTCAACTTTCACGCCAGACGATATTGTGAATGTTGTTCCTGTCGTGAAACACTCGGCACCCCGCAGCGCGTTGGCAGAGGAAGCTCTTGAAGCTGGCCGGCTATCCATCATCCAGAATCAGAAGAAGCTGGGACAGGAACTTCTGCTTGAGTCTTTATCACTTCATGAGCAGATATACGGTATTTTACATCCAGAAGTTGCTAGGGTATACAACAGTATGTCGATGCTTTACTATCAGCTTGATGACAAGGCAGCCGCTATTGAGCTTGCTAGAAAAGCAATCATTGTTGCTGAACGAACTGTTGGACTTGACTCTGCCGAGACATTGCTGAACTATTTAAATCTGAGCTTGTTTCTGCACCAAAATGGAGACAGTGCAGGGGCATTGTTGTATTCCAAACATGCCTTGATGCTGTGGAAACTCGTATATGGCCCTGATCATCCAGATTCCATCACCACGCTTAACAATGCAGCAGTGATGCTCCAACACCTAAAGCGGTACCACGAGTCCAGACTTTGGTTTGAGGAATCGCTCCGTGTTTGCGAATCAGTATTTGGCAAGTTTTCGGTCAATTCGGCAACGCTATTGTTTCAGCTTGCGCAAGCGTTAGCCTTGGATCACGACTCCAAAGCTGCTGTGAATCGCATGCGCGACTCTTACAACATTTTCCTGACTGAGCTTGGTCCGGAAGACAAGAACACGAAGGAGGCGGAGAGTTGGCTAGAGCAGTTAACACAAAATGCAGTCTCCATTGCCAAGCATGCTAAGGACTTGCAAGCCCGTCGCATTCGCTCAGGCATTCGTTTTCCTGCTACTGTCTCCCCTGCTCAACAGCCTGTCTTAGAATCTCAGCGCCTGCCGCGGTCGAACCAGGCCGACTCTCGGAGCATCGATGAGCTGATTAGATTCATTGAAGGTGGCGATCAAAAAACAGTCTCTGCTAAGAAACGGGCGGGACGGGGAAATCCAAAGCGTCGAGGACAGTCATCAGCCGTTTAATTACCGTTTTTGTTGACTCAAGGAGGTCTTTCGCAACAACACTATTCTCAGACTTAAACAAGCAACACAAGACTATAGCCAACGGCAACTGTGTCAACTAAGCCTGTTCTCGAAACAAGCTGAAAGAGCAATTGCAGGACTGGAGGTATATTTATCAATCACTCTGTAATTTTGGCTACCGGCAAATATGCGTAATCAGTTATTCAGGAAAAAGTGAAGCAGCACCTGGAATAATATATCCAGACAAAAGAGCGCATTCATGGGCGAATGATTTCATGTTGATGCAGTTGAATTTGGGTAAAATGTATGTATTTTAGACAAGGCAACGGCACTGTCGGATTCTGCTTGCCGGCTATGGACAAATCTTCACTCGCATTATTCCAATCTCTCGCCTGTGGTGTCAGCACAGTGTATAAATGGAGCAAGCTGCTCAAACCACAACTATGGCATAGAGGAGGACATCATATTGCTAAGATCTGATACAGATTGGCCCTCATATGCGACAGCGACTCAAAAATATCATGAAATTAGATGACGCATAGTTCGGATTTCTAGACGAGATTCTGAATTAGGTAGCCAGTCCACGAAAACGGGTTGTGCTTGCAAGGTGTGCAGATGTGAGCATAAACGAAGCAATGGTAATAATCTTCTTGCTGGCTTACGACTTCCCCATGGCCATCACTTTTGCCAGATTTCTTTACTGCTAACGTCATGACCCTATGATTTCCCATGTCCTGCGTTGGCAACAGACAAGCCTCTCCCAACTGGAGCATGATATGCTCCAATACTTTGAAAACCCCTAAAGCAGATATTTTTGTCAGTTTCAAAGAAACATGAGGAGCCAAAATGCATCCTATGAGAAAACTTCTCTCAGACTTACTTTGTCAAATCAAACGCCTTATCTTCCGCGCCGTCTTCTGACGCCTCGCTCCCTTTCTCAGTGCCTATGACAACTGACTTTTGTGGTTTAGATGGGCTGCTAGGTGGAGATTTGCTGGCTCGTGAAGGGCTACTACTTTGGGGTGGTAGGCCTCCAGTGAGTTTGGATGGGCTGATATCATATGACGCCGAGGGTCGTAGCGGTGTGCTATTTATATCAGCGTATTTCCAGAAAGGTGCCGGCGAACTCGTCGGCATATGCTGGCTTGGTCGCTGCGCTGTACTAGGCGGCGCAAGCTTTGGGTGGATTCGTGGCGGAGCTGGAGTCACGAATGAGGTGCTGTCGTCATGCAAATAGGAAGACGTGAGAGTGGGCGATTGGGGGTTGAAAGTGGAAAAGGAAGAGTCTGGGCCGCTGTTTTGAGACTTCCGATGTCGCGGAAGAGGGCTGCCATCTGCTGTCAACGCGGCATTGCGTCCAACAGCCCGTTCCGAACTTGGTCTTGGGGTGGAATGCGGAGCACGTAAAGAGGATCGAGAAGGAGACGCTACAGGTGATGTTCTCCGAATTCGCACAGATGCTGGATCCCGTGATGCCATGTCCCTTGGTCCTTGCGTGATATAGTTGAGCTGACTCGGTGAAGATGGAGCTGAAGAGCCCCGATGACCTCCACGGCCGATCTTGTAGGCGTTTCTGACCATTTCGTCCCTCGCCTCCGGGACAATTTGCCATTTCATGCCTTTTCCAGGCTCATCGGTAGATCTAGCAACTTTATCAAAGGACTTATTGAGAGAAAGATTGTGCCGAATGGAATTCTGAAGTTATAAGTTATTAGCAGCTGCATCACATGCGGGACGCATGTTGCCGGGTGGCCAGCTTGAGGCGGAATTACGCTTACCTGCCAGCTGGCTGCTTGTTGATGGCGATAGTACGAGTAGCTGCTCATAATAAAATTGTAGATGCCGTTCAAGTTCAGCTTCCCATCTCGGGCCTTTAATATAGCTTGAGTAATCATTTGAGCATAACTGTATTGCGGCTTAATGTGCTGATTATCATCTAGACTTAAATCAACCCCGTGTGCACCCATCATAACTGCAGGGGTGATGATTACTGGAGATTCGACTGCTGCGTCACCAACCCTCTGTGTCGGCGTTGGCGTGCCTGGGCGTTTATTAGTAGGGGCGGGAGCAATCAGCTGCTGACTAGGAGGTGAAGTGCTTCGTAGAGCGTCCGAGCTGAGGCCACACCTTTTGAGATAGGCGATATCGACATGAAGTGGTGAAATTTCCGATGGCAACACAAACATCATTTCAACGTTGCCAATCTCAATGACCTCGCCAGACGTTAGAGGGTGCAGAGCCCTGGGCTTAAGCTGCTTTCCATTGATCTTTGCGCCGTTACGACCTTTGATTTGAAGAATCCACTTTTCGTCTTTCGAGTCGAAACAAATGGAGGCATGGTCTCGCGACACCATTTTGCTTGGACCGAGATCGATATGAACGTATGCTTCATCGTCTTCGTCTTCATCGCCGTGGGCCAACTCTGGGGCGCGCCCAATATTGACGGCGAGCTTTGTGATATAGAAAGTCCAGTCTTGAGCTGCTATTTTGGCGTAGGCTTTGACACCATCGCGATTCGCCTCATGGATGGTATTCGCGTGGTCCTTGCTGGCCTGGACTGATTGACCTTTGAGTTGCTGAGTGACCTGGGACACTATGTGATCATCATCCGTTCCAGGATTATCCTGAGCGTCTAGCGCTTGAGATACAGATGCGGCACCGAGAAAGAGGGACGTGTCGGCTGAATTTGAGGTATGAGTTCGTTTGCGACGCTTAGCCGGCCGACTAGGAGAGGAGTTCTCGATATCTACAGGGTCGATGACATCCTTGTCTTTGCGCAAATCGCGTCGACCACGCTGATTCCTTTTGGTCGACGGAGGCATAGCGGAGCTGTGAGAGTTGAATGACGTTCAGTAGTCAAAGGCTGTAAGTCGAGGCAAGGAAGCAAGTTAACAGCGAAGTAGTCAAGTTGAGCGTCGCATCGAGCGATGACTGAATGTAATGGAAAGATATCCGCTTGAGCCAAAAGAAAGAGCGATTCGGCAAGCAGATAAATGAGAATCTGATATATAAGAGAGGCAGACACGAAGTAGACCGTGGGGCGTCGCGCGAGGGATGCTCTCGGGGAAGCAATGAACGTGACATGCATCTAGAACTGGCAGTTCAATTCAAAAATGTTAGGTCGCTTTCCGCGTCGGCAACCGCGTTCGCGTTTCGAATGCAAGAAATGTCTATGCGTATGCATCTGAACATGTGCACTAGGTAGTACCTATTTTCCTTTATTAGTACTAAGCAGTGGCTCTGAAAACTCCTAGTCCTAGGGTGTAAAAGGCATTCTCACATGTAAGCAGCATGTACCACCTAGATACGTGTCTTCAGAACTGGTACCTCAGCCTAGGTACTCATGCAGCAGGCTGTTTAAGTACTATCGCACGCCACGCCTGCCCACGGGAATAGCTAGAGACTATTACAAACTAATAAGCTACTATAAAATAGCTTACAATATTATAGATTTTTTTAAAATTATTTTATAAAAGATTATAATAATCTTAAATTTTCCTTATTATTATATTATTAATTTACAATAGCTAGCAATTTATATTAGTATCAGGAGAGTTATGAGATAAGAGCATAAGGGTATAGAGACCTACTAGGGCAAGCCGCGCCCTAGCTATGCATAGGAATATAAGGGGACAGGCCTTATAAAGAGATAAAAAGGCTAGTAAATATAATATTTATATTACTAACTTTACTTATAGCTATTTAGCTTTAAGTATACTTAACTATAGCCTTTACTTTACTAGTAAATCTTTAACTATAATAAAATATTTACTTTTTTTTATAAAAATAATAAACTATTAGCTTAGTAAAGATATTAATCTAAAGAATAAATATATAAATAAGTAACTATATTAATATAGTAACTATATAGGTATTAAATAAACTTAATAAAGGCAGAAGCAGCTTTAGTATTATTATAGTATAAGATATTATATTATAGCTAGAACCCCCTATACTGTAATGGATCTAAGCTTAAAGCTCAGATCTATATAGCTGGAAAGCAGACAGCTTTACATAAGTAATATATAAGCAGCTTAGGCCCTAGTTATATATATAATTATAAAGGTAGGGTTACTAAAATTAAATAAATCTTTCCTTTTTTTTTTATAAATAATATTCTTATTTAAGTTACTAGCTTTATAGTTATATTTTAGTAAGATTATAATATATATTATTTATTCTTTTATTATTTACCCTAAAAACCTTAATAAATATAATATAAAGGTTATACTTATAATAGATAGAATAATAATAAATGTATTATAACTTAATATTATAGCTAATTTAGCTAAGACTAATACTATATAAAAGCTGCTATATCTTTAAAATATAATAGTAATATAGGAAATAATAAATAAGAATATAATAAATAAAATTACTAAGCTAAAATAATAGCTATAAATAGTATCCGCTTTAGCTATATTTTATAATACTAATATAAATAC
>AFQZ01000828.1:0-23517 GCA_000222935.2 Aciculosporium take MAFF-241224 | reverse complement strand
GGTTACTAGGACGAATTTACAAAAAATAAAAATAATAAAAATAATAAAAATAATAAAAATAATAAAAATAATAAAAATAATAAAAATAATAAAAATAATAAAAATAATAAAAATAATAAAAATAATAAAAATAATAAAAATAATAAAAATAATAAAAATAATAAAAATAATAAAAATAATAAAAATAATAAAAATAATAAAAATAATAAAAATAATAAAAATATAAAAAAAAAAGAAAGAAGAAGAAGAAGAAGGAGAAGAAGAAGAGGGAAAAAAAAAGAAAAACCTTTCAAATAGCAGTCATGGTTTAGACAGCGTCACAGAGTTGGTGACTTTTAGACGCCAGTCTTTTGCATTGCCGTTGCACACCATCAACATAAACGTGATCGGGTGGAGCGACAACTGTCAATTGGCCGAGACTCCAGCCTCTAGCCGCGCAGGGCTGACTCCAAGCTGCCAGATGCTAACCACGATACCAAAACCCCAAGGGAAATGTCAATACCTTTTGCCTTTCGCTCATCTCTGCGCGCGCGCCGTCCGTTCCCATGCCGTGCATGTGTCTTCTCGTCACGACGCCGCTGCTACACAACCAAGGCGCCGCCGCGGCCGCAGCAGCCTCCGTTTTCCACCATCCCGTCGTGTCCCTCACCGACATGCAGATGCGCGAAAACGCCAAAGATGCCCGAGGGGCTGGAAATCGACCGTGAGAGCCCTCTGAATGGCGTCATGGCCGGGTATGCGGAGCAGGTGCTCGTGTGCACGGGTCGGGACGACTGGCCGTCGAGGATTGAGGACGAGAACGGAGGGGACAATCTGGCGGCGGATTTGAAGGAGTTGTTTGGGAGGGGTGGCGTGTATAGCGATGTGCGTTGTTATTTTTGATCTGGTGGTTCTTTTGATCTTCTTTTCCTTTACTTTGCTTTGGTTTCCTTTTTTTTTTTTTTTTTTTTTTTTTTTTCCCTTTGTTTCCTTGTTGGAGAAATTCTCAGATGAAAAGCCGGCTGACAACATACAAGCCCTTCCACAACATATCCATCCTCAACTCCTCCTTCGCCAGCTCCGACCCCCCGAGGCCAGGCGTCCAGTCCACATCAGCCTACCTGCTCCCGAGCTTCAAGTACATCCCCTTCCTGCCGCGCGTGTCCTTCCATGCCGTGGAGGCCCTCGCAAAGGGGTACCTGCTGCCGCCGAGGCTGCACCCCGCGCACGGCGAGCTGTCCCCGATCCACCAGGACAGGCTCACCCGGCAGGAGGCGTACCAGGTGCTGCTCTCGGGGGCGCGGGACGTCACGGACGTGCTGGTGCTCATCTGCGGGCACGGGGGGCGAGATGCCCGGTGCGGCACGATGGGCCCCCTGCTGCGGGCCGAGTTTGAGAGGAAGCTGGCGCGGGCCGACTTTGAGGTCGCGAGGGGGGCGGTGGAGGCGTATTACGGGGACGACCATGGAGAGGAGCGGGTGGACGGGGAGGTCAAGTTGGCTGCGAGGGTCGGGCTCGTCAGCCATGTCGGCGGGCACAAGCTTGCGGGCAACGTGATTGTGTATGTACCGCCTGGGTTTCACAGTTTGGACGGGCGGGAGCATCCCCTGGCGGGGTGTGGGATCTGGTACGGGAGGGTTGAGCCGAAGCATGTGGAGGGCCTTATTTCCGAGACGATCATGAGGGGGAGGGTTGTGGAGGACATGTTTCGGGGGGGGATTGACTCGGAGAGGAGGATATTGAGGTTGTGACGGGACGGGGGCATGGGGTACGTATCACGGTTGGGGGGGGGGATGCTTCGCGGGTACGCATTCTATTTTGCGATGCAAAAAGTGTACTACATTAGATGTATTACTACCACACGCAGCAAAGGAGATGAATCCATTTCTACACAATTGCTTGCGTGCATGTGGCTTTCTGCAAGCCGTCGAGTCGGTGGAAGACGCGCTGTGCTGCGTCCACCCCGCATGCACGTGACCACGTGGAGGGATCGCGACCGAACCTCGTCCGATTCAGGACGACGCTTCATTCTCCTGGCATGCGATTGCATCGCGCCATAACTAACACACCGGCGGCTTTCTCCTAGTGTATGGTCCACCCCGGGTATCTAGAGCGTCGAAAAAACCAACAGCCGTTCTGACGCACATGGCCGTCCATTGCGCCGCGGTGGGCGCCCCCCCCCTCCGCACCTTTGCCATCCGCGCCTCGCGACACCCCCCGCGAATCCCCCGAATACGCGCCCACAAAGCATTCACGCACGCCATCCACAGCAGCAGCAGCAGCAGCAGCAGACACCGTCATGGAAAAGAAGCCCGCGTCCCCCCCTCCCTGGCCATGGCCCTCGTCGCCATCCTCAGCACAACCACATACCTCCTCGGCCCGTCCGGCCCCCCCACCCTCAACGACACCACCTTCGCCCCCCACACCATCACCGCCCGCGACGCCGTCTCCCCGTCGTCAGTCCTCCTCACCGTCTCTCCGCAGAACCACGACCCCTCGCCGCCGTACTTGCTCCCCCGGTCCACCTCCCCAACGTGGAAGTACCCCCTCTGGTCCCTCGAGTTCAAGCAGCCAGAGGTGCAGATCGCGCGGCACTACACGCCTCTTCCGCCGCACGACGAGGACCCCCTCGTCGATGGCGGCAAGCTGCGCTTCTACATAAGGGGGGTTCGCGGCGGCGAAATGTCCAGTTACTTGGTGCGTCTGCGCGTCGGCGACACCGTCCACCTGCGCGGTCCGCACCCGGGTTTTGACGTCCTCCGCCGGCTGGGCGACTGCACCAAGGTCGTCTTCCTGGCGGGCGGCACGGGCGTCGTCCCGGGGATGCAGGTCGCGAGTGCGGTGCTCGAAAGCAGTGACTCGTCGAGGGTGGACCTGCTGTGGGCTGTGCGGAGGAGGGAGGAGGTCCAGAGTGGTGCTGTCGCGCAGCACCAGCAGCGGCAGCCGTGGTGGAAGGCCTGGACCACACGGGCACGGCCAGCCCTGGGAGAACTCACGACGGATATGGACCGTCCGAGCGCTGTGGCGCGCCAACTCATGCATCTCAAGGCCATGTTTGGCGAGAGGCTGCGCGTGCGGCTGGCGGTGGATGAGGAACACACGCGCTTTACCGTCAAGGACGTGCAGAGTGCTTTGCTGGGGGGCACGCGGTCTCGTGCCTGTTTGGTCGACCAAAGGGGCTGCCAGCTTCACGACCAGCGTCTTCACGCGCAAGCCTCCGAGTTTGAAGACCCGGCCACGAGGTGTCGGTGCGGCGACAGCCCGGGCAAGAACCTCCTCATGGTGTCGGGTCCGGAGGGGTTCGTCGCCCACTACGCCGGCGACAAGATTTGGCGCCGCGGCATGCTCACACAGGGCCCTGTCGGGGGCGTGGCAGGGCGGTTGCAAAGGACCGATCCGTCCTTTGCCAGCGAGTGGCTGGTCTTGAAGCTGTAGAAGATGGAAGAAAAAGACATGACATACACGCTCATGGACCACTCCACTTACACACGCACAACCGTAGTGTTCGAAATACGACCCAACGGGGGCAAGAAACAGACATCATCTCTTTATAAATCTACCGACAAAATTCCCATACACCCCAGCTATGCACTTGTAATTTGCCCACACGGAAAAGATGCCTCCGCTTCGTCTCTTTTCTATATATTCTGGACTTTTCTATAAGACGGTGGCTTGACGGCCCTTCTAATCAACTTCCCTGCATACGGTGGGATCAAAGAAATGGCTCCAATTGCCAAGATGCGCCACACAAAGCCCCTGGCAGATGGTTAGAGAAGAAACAAAGAAAGGGAAAAAAGAGCTGAGCGGGCCGTAGAGAGGCTGCACATACCAGGTAATGACAAACTTCAAGTCAAAATAGTCCCCCAGGAAGGGAACAGACCCCACGTACACGAGGAACGTCCCCACAATACTGAGAATCATGACGGGGTGCCACGTCGTAATCTCAATGGCCACCATGATGAGCTCGTTCAGTACTAAAACGGTGTAGCTTACCGCCACCATCCTGTTGCCCTCGACCTGCGTGAGAAGCTGTGATAGGCCCTGGATCATGCCCCCCTGGTAGATGGACACAAAGACCCAGACGAAAAAGGTGCGGTAGGATAGCGATCGACCCTCTGTCAGCTCCTTGTACAGCTCGGGATACAGATTGGCCAGGTTCTCGTCGACGTCCTTGTCCAAGACGAGAGACAGCACGGGGGCGGCCGTGTAGATGGTCGCATATCCAACAAGAAGCCAGTCCTGTTTTCCATACATCACAAATGATTAGTCTCTCTCTCTCTTCCGTGTGGTCCAACATTCTCTTTCTCGGCGCAAAAGAAAATGAAATGAAGAAAAAAAGGAGGGTGGGCGTGCCACCAGGGCGTCGTCACCTTGTATAAGCCATCAGGCTCAAAGCCCATGGCGATACTGTACATGGTCTGGCACACTGCAATGATGAGGCCACGGTGAATCACAAACTGCGCCAGCTTGGCGCTCCGCTTGTAACTGTTTCGGCCGTGCCACACGAGCAGCTTGACCAGGTGACAGAACTGCTCAATGGAGAAATCGGCTGCCAGGCTTGCTTGACGGCCTTCTTTGCCCACTATGCCGACACCCACATCGGCGGCTTGGATCATGGAGACATCGTTGCCACCGTCGCCGATGCAGCATACCCGCTTCTTGGTGTACTCCTTGATGAGCTTGGCAATCTCGGCCTTCTGAGTGGGCGAGCACCGGCAGGCGACAACGGTGGGGAGCTGGACGGCTATGGAGACGAATTCGATGCGGAAATGTGTCAGAAGCAGCTGCAGGCTCTCGCCGTCAACGAGGAGGCATGCGTCCGTTTTGCTGCGCAAGAAGTCGAGGTGTTCATGGGCTGCATCGGGCCGCTTGAGCTTGGCCACCGTGTATATATATTGGCCACGGGCCACGAGCTTGGAACTCACAGCCACACAGCGGGCCGTCTCGACCTTGTCGCCCGTCAGCATCCAAATTTTGATGCCCGCATTGCGAAGGAGCTCCAGGGATGGCTTGACGTCCTTTTGTAGCTTGTCTTCCACGCCCGTGACGCCGAGCAGTTCGAGGTCATTCTCCAGAAAGTGCGAGACGACCCGCTGCATGCCGGCGTCACGATCGGCCATGGACAGTGATGCTTCTTGGTATCTGGCCGAGAATTCACTATACTGCTGGTAGGAGAGCTTTTTGCGGCCAACGACAAGTGTTCGCAGACCCTCGCGCGCCATATTGGCAGTTTCCTCGTCAAGCCAGTCGTTGGCGGCGACAATGGGACCCATGACTGTATCCGCACCCTTTTGGTAAAACCAAATCTCGCCTGTGCTAAGGCTCGCATTGGTGGCTCGCGTGTCGTCTTGGAAATGCACAATGATGCCCATCCGCTTGCCGTCTGATGTGAAAGGAAATGCCCCCAGAATGCGGACCCGCACCACCGGTCGTCCCGTCTCCGTAGACTCGAGTGTCATGCTTTTTCGGTCGCGACTTGATAGCTTCAGTCCCACAGACTCGGTCCATCTCACAATGGCGATCTCATCCGGGGACGATGCCTGATACGACGTCACCTCCTTGCCATCCTCCGTATCGGTCGTGGGAGTAACATTGTGGCACAAGGCCAATGCCAGGACAACATCTCGAACACGGGCACCGATTTCTCGCCTCGTGCGCGTAGCGCCGACATTGACGGCTGTGGAAAAGTTTGAAGACGGCGTGACAAGCATTGTCTGCGATGACGGGTCCGTTGTGGGTTGAATGTGGAAACCTTGTCGGACGTACGACTTGACTTCGTCCATGGCGTCGTTGGCATAGGACACGGTGCCAACATGAACCTTCTTCATCTCCATATCATTCTGCGTCAAGGTGCCCGTCTTGTCGCTCAGCAAGTATTCGATCCGGCCCAGGTCTTCGGGAATGGTGCTGGTCCGCACAACGGCGCCTGGAATACCAGGATCACTCTGTATGAACCTCGAATAGGCACTCTTGCCCATGTCAAGATTGACGCGCAAGCTAATGGGCACGATTGTCGAAAAGAGAACCAAAAATCGCATGATTTTGATGTACCATACGTTGCCCATAGTCTTTTCGAATCCTTCTAGGGCGACGAGCACCACGGACAAGGCAAGAGTGAGTGCACAGAGAATCTTGGTCAACGAGTTGATCTCATATTCGAGAAGGCCGGTTTTGGAGCGGGAAGGCGATGTAGACAGGGCCGATCGTGTCTCGGGTCCAGTGTACAGAATCACCGCAAGAGTTGTTCCCTGAGAGGCAATAACGGTGTTGGCCCATGCCGTATTATCAATGGACAAGCTGACCGTTTTTGTGTTGTCATTCTGCTGCTGCTGCTGCTGCTGCTCGAGAATCGACGGGTGGCTCATGGCATCCTGCTTGGTTGGCATGAGCTCAATGGTCCCGGCAAAGTCGTTGACCTTTTTGTCGGGCTTGCCGCCAGCCACTCGAAGCCGAACAAATTCTTCCGGGGGAATAGTTTGTGAAAGTGCCGGGGCCAGCCGTAGCTTCCAGTCCGTCTCACCATCCAGCTGGTCAGTCCTGATGAAGGTCTCTCCGGAACCTCTGTTGCCTTCAGCATGGCTGCTGCTCTGAGTGACGACCTCCTGTTCCTTTCCTTTCGCATCGGGCTCATTATCGGTGAACCTCATCATCATTTCTTCCTCGGTCGGCTCCTTTGCTGGCGGCGACTTGACAGACACCTCCCCAGTATAACATTGCAAAATCACTACATCAGCTGGTACACGTTGGCCTTTGCTGAGCTTCAAAACGTCGCCCACTTTGAGATCTTTTGATTTGCGGCTCGCCTCTTGCACGAAAGAAGATGGCTGATGTGCATCATCTTCCTCCTCCTGGATATCCGTCAGGTCATGCCGCGACCCCCTTTGTCTCCGTGGTGTTCGCTTCCTGTACGAATCAGACTTTAGCAGTCTCCGGGTCGGCCGAGCTGACGCGGGCCGTGTATCCGGATCTGAAAAGGTCAGGACCCGGTACTCTTCCGAGTTTGCTTCGTTGTCTCTCCGTCGCCTCTCCATGTCGTCGTAGGCTTCTTTGCCCATGGTAATTACGAGAACAAATGCCAGCGGTGCTACGTATGTGGATAAGTAGCCGATTCGGAGAGCAGGAATGACCTGCGATGCGGCAACGAGAAGGAAATACATGTTGAAAAAGAAGGAAAACTCGTTGTAGAGCGTAATGGGGAGAAAAGTCAGCGCCGTATACTTGGCGTTGGACACAATGTTGGCGGGAAAGGGAGACGCCCGTGTCGATCCGACGACAATTTGCCTGGAGGAAAGAGGATCATGATCTTGGTGGGCTTCATCTTCGCTTTCTTGCTGTGACTGCGGCCTATGTCCTGTGAGGAAGCTAGGGAGACGGAGGCTCGACCTTGACAAGCGGCGGCTGAGTGATCTCTGGTGGCGGTCTCCTCCGAGTAGAGGCACATCATCCTCAGCATGGCTGCTTCCACCTGCCCCATCGCGGTCATCTAGTAGCGCTTGCGTGTGCTCGTCGGAATCATCTCGGTTCTGGCCTAGCTCGCCATAGCCGCGGGCACCGCGTTTATTCGCACGCCGCAAACCTCCCATACGCAGATTTCGGAGAGCTATCCTTGATGGTTTCGGTTTCGAGTCGGCGGTCGTGGAGACTTGTTCTCGATGCGTACTACGTACGTTCTCGGTCGAGATGGGGTCCAACTCGTCGATGTCGAGGTATAGATCAGAATCAGAGTCATGGGTGGGCGATTCGGGAGGCTCGGTCGATGGATGTGGGGATGTCGGAGGCATCCCGCATCAACGTGTCTTGGAAGCCAAGATGAGCGAGGATAATTGCTCCCGGACGTTGAGGATGAGATTTGGGAGATGCGCTAGTGGGTGATGGCGTTGGTCGGATAATCATGCTGCGCTGCGAGGCGCCAGCTCCCGTCAGGTTGCACGTTTACGAATGCGGCAGATCAGGGGTGAGTAATTGCAGCTTGACGCATTGTGATAAACAGGTTGTATGTTTGCAGTGCAAAACTCAGTAGACTGTTGATGGGTTGCGATGTAGAGGTAGAGACGTCATGGTGTTTGTTGAAATTGATGGAGAATGAAGCGACGTGGAACCTGCCATGTCGAAGCTGGAGCTTTAGTCCGGATGCTGAGGTCCCCACGTCCACGCGGCCAGTACATGGGTACTACTACGTGATGGCCGGCCGCTACCCTGCACCTCCAAGAATTATCCCGTGGCCGAGACTTTCGGTTCTTGACAGTCCCTGGCTGGTGGATTTGTTTACCGTCGTACCAGGTACTAGGTAATCTACTACCTATAAGTACCTAACGTAGGTAGATAAGTGCCCAAGATACCTACTTACTTAGGTACCTAAGGTATCTAAGGTACTAAGCTGATTCTTAGGGGGATCACGGGGTTGAAATCGGACAAAAAAATGGCCCACACTGCAATGGCCGCGGCCCGATATCCAAGTACAGATACTTTATGCCTACTTTATCCGACAGCTTCTCCTAATTCTAACTTGGCTCGACACATCGTACATGCCAGTTTGCGTTTTGCACGTCACCACGACCCAAGTCGGCTCTGGACGCATTGTACAATTCCATCTCCGGCACCCTTTCGCTACTCAACACCATTTATTTCGTTGAAAGACATTCTCTTTGTGTGCAAAACAGATGCGCAGCTTGAACATTTGCCTTGTTTCCGTTTCTGTCTCTTTCGTATCTGTAGTAGGTGTTCTCCCGCTACCCGGGAATCCACCACATGACGCGAATGCTACTTCCAGCCGGCCAAACCGATGGTCGACCGTCTCGCCACGCCAGCTGGCATTGTCCCACGTTGTTGAGACTAACCTTCTTCTTTGGAAAGTACTGACTTGATGAAATAGGCTACTATTTATGCATTTTGTCGCCCGTTCTCGCCATGGCTAACAAGTCAGCCAGCTCGTGGCATCCGGCCATGATGCCCAATAGTGCTGCGGACCTCGTCGCCCAAGAGTCGAAAGCAAAATCGGAGCCCGTCGACCCCCGACCTCATATCAACTCAGTTGCGGACTTGACTGCGGAAAAACAGCTGCGTACGGCACCCCTGCTTGATCCCAACGACGAAGACGAAGCCGATGCCTGGCTCGTTCCAGAAGACACTGTGGTCGAAGAACCCGTCGAAATTTCACATCCTACGGAATCCTCGCAAGACTCCGGGTCAACAATGAGTATCGTGCCCATGGAACCTACCAGCACACCATATCCTGCGCCTTCTTTGCAACCATTTGAATCAACCGAGTCACATACTCTGCCACACAAAATAGAAAACAACATCTTAACAGACCATGATGATGATGCCGACGCCTGGCTTACTAATGGAGACGATGGAGAAAGTGGTGGTGCCTGGCTGCTCCAAGATGAGGGAGTGCACAGAGTTGAAACACATGACTCCGACACTGTCGAAACAGAATTCCCACCATTACCGGAAGCGGGTTCAACTGCCGTTGAAGGGCGCGCAAGTGACGAGCTCCCCGAAACAAAACCGGAAGTACCAAGTGTCACAGCAGTCAAGCCCATCAAATCTGCTCCATCCGCGGCACAGCATTCAAGCTCCATGTCTTTCGCCAGGACTGTCTCCCATGAGGTTAGCTTCGGCGACGATGATGATGGAGAGTGGAACTTAGGCCGTTCCGAAGCGGACTTTAATAACGTCATGCCTCGGTTGCATCAAACAAGGTCAGTCCCCGATGTGCCTCCCATGGCCCCGGAGACGCCGACTGGGGTTGAGAATCCACTGAAATCCAATGAAGCCCTGGAAGTCATGGACGGAGACGAGAAGGTGGCAGAGGCAGAAAAAGAAGAGTACCTGATGCGCAGCCCGGAAGGGGACAGCTCAGCATCATGGAACAGGCATGATAAAACGGGATCCCAGATTTCCACACATCGTTCGATTGGAGGCGAGCTCGAAGAAGTTGCTACCGTCGAGGAAGAAGAGCGCCTTGAAGAAATCCTGCCGCTCATTCCACGGACCGAGGCCGTCGTCGACAATGGCACTCAGCAGAGCAGTACCAAACGCAGTTCCGACCTGTTTGGTGGTGGTCTAGAAGATAATGATGATGAATTTTTTGGCCAGTTTAAGGATAACGAAGAAACGCGCAATGACGATGACGAAGATGTCAGGCTTCTAGAGCGAAAGTCCACTATACAGGTGATGGATGCCACAGATGACGGTGGTCCACTCACTCGACAGAGCACCCTCAACGATACCCTGAAAGAAAACGTCGATAGTGTTGCCGAAGGCGTTGCGCTTGAAGTCTCTGACCAGGTCGACGGAGCTCCGGCGACTGAGGATTTGGCCTCCAAGTGGGAGCAGGCATTTGGGGATGATGACGATGACGAATTTCTGCTGGACGACTCCATTGCCGAAACCAAGGACGTAGATGCAACGGCTTTCTTGGGCAGCGACGATGAAGGGCTGCTTGACGATGATGGGGACGATGATGGGGACGTGCCGGCGCCAATTGGCGCCACTTCCCAACGTCGACAACCCGAGACAAACCCTTATGCGCCTGCATCCGTCACAGCTCAGTCCACGAAACTATATACGCCGGCGACATCTCATGGCACCATATCGTCTCCCACATATGGATACGGACAACAGCAGCAAGCTCCTTTCAGTCCTTACGGCTCAGCCCAGTTTGGACTGGCACCACAGCCTCTTCGTCCCGAACCTGTCAAGACAGAAAGCTTTGCGGACAAATCCAAAGTTGGATACTCTTCACCGTACGACTTGCCAACTGATCTGATCAAGGCTGTGAAGCCGGGCAAGCGATCTAGCCCGCAGCAGCTTCCCACAGAGACTGGTCCTTCATCCCCGAGAAGTGTCAGCATGTATTCTCCTGAGCAGCCTCCGCATCCTCCGCCTGCCTCGGCGACTACATCCGTTCCGCCAATGCCACCAACGATGGCTAGACCGCCTCTGGCTCAAAATGCCTCCGCACCGGCTCTACACTCCAGGGGAAGCTTCTTTGAGGAGCTCCCCATGACCTCAAAGCCACGCCCTGCTTCCAGACAGAGCCAACGGGTACCCTCACCTAGCCAATACTCGCCAATCGCCCCCCCACAACCTCAGCAAGCACCGCAAGCACCGCCGCCGCCGCCGCCCATGTCAAGAATTGTGCCTCCTCCAACAGCTTCTCGCGCGGTGCCACCGCCAGTGCCAGTAGCTGCTGCTCCGCCACCTGCGCAATATACCAATGACGAGGTCCAGGCCACGACTCCGGGCATTGCGAATCTCATGTCACCGCCCAAGGCAAATCCGTATGCAAACCTGCAATCCAAACCTAGTTCTGTGACGCCTCCCTCAAACAGTGCATCTCGATATTCGCCTGCTCCTCCCGGACCACAAGGCGGCAGCGTCTCGATCACCAGTCGCTATTCTCCTGCCCCCTCCACTGGATCGCGCCCGAATAGCTCTTATGGCACAGCGTCGGCGCATGCCGCCTTGCCTCACTTGCCGAGAACCTCGAGCCCTCTGGCCCATTATGAGACGAGTGGTGCCGTTGACGGACATGCGTACGACCGCCGAGCCAGCTCGAGTTTCGAACCAAGACTTAACCGCGTCTCGTCTCTGCCCCCGACGCGAGAGGTGGATGAAGAGGAAGATGAGGAAGGCCTCTCTTCAGGGAACCGGCTCTTTAGTGCCAGTCACGCCGTTACCTCTCCTACTGCAAAGGCCGCCGAGACCAGATACGGCGCAGCGTCTCCTGGTAAGGCGGTTTATGACGCAACACCTCCATTGTCTCCTGGGGGCAATGCGCCTGTTGGCGCGGGCGCTGTCGTGTCGCCGCCGAAGAGGCCCAACTCCAACTACGCGCCCCAACCTGCTGCAGCGTCAGCACCTGCACAATCATCATTCGCGCCACCTCCACGAGCGGGGACTCAGTCTCCCAATGCTCTGCACACTGATGCCAGAAGGGGAGGGAAACCGACGGACTACACTCCCCAACCTTTACATGCACACGTGCCATCAGCGGCACCAAACATGCCCGCCCAGCCCGCCCAGCCGTCCAGTTATGCGCCAACAAGTCGAAGCCGGGGACAATCAATCACCAAAATGGTCACACCTACGGATGGAAGGGAGCGAGATCCCCTTGAAAGATGGAGAGGGGCACCCCTTATGGCCTGGGGAGTGGGCGGGACGTTTGTCACGTCGTTTCCAAAGAGCATACCTCGCTACGCCATGGGCCAAACCGTCCCGGTTACAATCCGCACAGTAGGTGAAGTCAAGGTGCAAAATATCAAGGATCTCGACCCTCTCCAAGACGGGCTTGCCAAGTTCCCGGGCCCGCTCAAGGGCAAATCGAAGAAGAAGGAAGCCCTTGCGTGGCTCACGGCCGGCATCGATATCCAAGAAGGCCAGATGCCCGATGCGTCCTTTCATTCACAGCTGTCACTGGAAGCCAAGCGCTCTATTGAACGTCTGCTGCTGTGGAAGCTGCTGCGAGTCTTCATCGAGCACGACGGTGTTTTGGAAGGGTCCCCTGCAGTGGACAAGGCAGTCCGGCAGGTCCTGGCTCCCGAGACTGCCGAGTTTTTGAGTGAAGGTGCCCCGCTCTTTTCAGGCGCTGAGGTCGGGTCAGGAGCTACGTCGATGCAGGCCGACGGCGTCGATATTGGTGCCGTGGAGAAGATCCGTTTGGATTTACTCAAAGGCGATCGAAAAAAAGCGGCATGGGCTGCGGTTGACAAGCGTCTCTGGGGCCACGCCATGCTGATTTCGCAGACTGTGTCGGCGGACCTCTACAAGCAGGTTGCGCAGGAATTCGTGCGCAAGGAAGTCAATTACCCAGGACACAACAACGAATCCTTGGCCGCTCTTTTCAAGGTCTTGTCGGGCAACTACGACGACTGTGTGGATGAGCTCGTTCCCTCTCATGCCCGTGCTGGACTGCAGCTTGTGTCTACGGAAGCAAGTTCGGGGCCAGCCAAGGACGCCATGGCTGGCCTCGACAAATGGCGGGAGACATTGACGCTTGTGCTGAGTAACCGCAGCGGTGAGGATATCCGTGGGTTGCATGCGCTTGGTAAACTGCTGTCGAGCTACGGACGGCCGGAGGCAGCGCACATCTGCTTCATGTTTAGCCGGAGCCTGACAGTCTTTGGTGGACTGGATGATGTCCATTCGGATTTTGTGCTGGTGGGCTCAGACCACAAACAGCAATCTGACCAATTTGCCAAGGACATGGAAGCTCTTCAGCTCAGCGAGGTGTACGAGTACGGATTGACGCTTGGAAACGGTGTCGCAGCGTCTGCGGGAGCGCCGCACCTCGCCGCCTACAAGCTGCAGCACGCGGCAACCTTTGCCGAGTACGGCTTCCGCGATAAGGCGATACAATATTGCGACGCCATTGCATCTGCCATTATTGCCCAGACGCGAAGATCACCCTATCATCATCCTATCCTCGAAGCATCCGTGGAAGATTTTCTGGCAAGGCTGAAGTCATCACCCAAGGATGCTTCATCATCGTGGATGTCCAAGCCTACCATGGGCAAAGTCTCTGACAGCATGTGGAACAGATTTAACAAATTCGTCTCGGGAGACGAGGACGGCAACGGCCACGCGGGCTCTGATGGTGATAATGGACCGTTTGCCCGCATCGCACATTCACCCAACATGTCAAGATCTCCCTCCACATCCAATTTCGATGTCCACGGATCGTCTCCCGGCTACCAGTCAGCAGGTGGTGCGCCTCTTGCGGTCGCGACAGGGACTTGTCGATATGCACCGGCGCCGCATGCGCCTTATGCGGGTGCCAGTGCTAACCCATATGCGCCTGCATCGCAGTTGGACCACGCTCCGGCTCCGGCATCGACCCGCAGCAGCCAAGAGTATGTGCCCAACCCGTACGAGCCAGCATATCCAGGCGCGGCTCCCGCATACGGGCAGCCCGTTGGTGGGAACCAATCGGTAGCATATCCTGCATCTGCGCCGTCAGGACATCAGACCATGCAGACCGCCGCTCCGGGCTACGCAGAGCCTCTTCCGGCCTCCCAATCCGCCCCCTCGGGCGGATATCAACCCTATGGGCTTCAAGAGTTACCTGCCATTCATCCACGACCCGCTGTCAACGACAATGCCAGTCAAGGCTACGAACCACAGTCGTATGGTTACGAAGCCCCTTCAACCGTTGCAGGTTCGGCCGATTATAATGACCAGCAAGGTGCTGGTAGCGGCGGTTATGAGCCACCCTCGTTACAGCCATATGGGTACGAGCCCAGCCCCTATTCGCCGGATAACAACGACGACGAGGAACCGAAGCCGAAAAAGTCCAACTTTATGTATGACGATGAAGATGACATCCCGGCGCTCAGAAAATCGCAGGAACAGACAAAATCAGAGAAGGACCGGGAGAATGAGGAAATGTTCCGCAAGGTGGCCGAAGAGGATGGTAAGTTTTTGCATTCACCAGCGGGGGTTTTTTCTTTCTTTTTCTTCCGTCTGCTCCCAGTTACTCACATGTATGATTTTTCGCAGCCAAGCGAGCAGCAGCAGCAGCAAGCTCTAAAAAGGCATGGGGTTTCGGCGCTTGGTTTGGAGGCGGCAAGAAGGGCGATGGTGCTATCGGCGAGTCATCGGCCGGCAAGCCAATCAAGGCTAAGCTTGGCGAGCAAAGCAGCTTTGTTTACGATCCCGATCTTGGCCGCTGGGTCAACAAGAAGCCGGGTGCCGAGAACGTCGAGGCCAAAAAGGCTACACCTCCGCCTCCCCGCGCCGGCCCTGGTTCAATGACCAGCACACCACAGCCGCCGTCTGGCAATGCTCCGCCCTCGGGAAGGATGAGTGTTCCCCCCATGGGGCAGCCACCACAATCGGCCGCCGGCACACTGGCGACAGCGCAGTCCATGGATAATTTGTATGGCCGCGCTGCTTCTTCTACCGGCGTGGCGCGGGCGGCCTCCTCCGGCACTGCCGCCCCGCGACCTCCATCAACGGGCCCGCCTAGCAGACCGCCGACGAGCATGAGTAATGCATGCAGCATTGATGACCTGCTGGGAGCGCCGGCGCCACGAAAAGCTGGTCCAAAGAAGGCCAAAAAGGGCGGCCGCTACGTCGACGTCATGGCCAAATGATGGACCGTGACACAAGCTGGATGTCTGGTGTGACACGCCAGCATACTACATGGCGAGAAAGAAAAAAGGGTTACAAGAAAGAGAAGGGCTGTGACGGATAGCATAAGAGAGAGGAAGAGGGAAAGGGAAAGAAAGGGAAAGAAAGGGAAAGGGAAAGGGAAAGGGAAAGGGAAAGGGAAAGGGAAAGAGCCTGGCGCACGCGCAAATACGGCGTTTCGTTTTGATAGAATAACTTGTACGGGGTATCTTTGTACAAGAAATGTTTAAGCTGTCACGTGTGGACTGTAACTGACGAGTTGTATTTTTCAATCATAGCCCTGTTCTTTTGACCCGCAACAAATCGACGTCAAAGAACAAGCCTGTCTTTCCATCACGGTGGACACCTTGACGACGCCTCTCTCCAAAAACAGACCGATAACGCCCCCAGCCTCCCTCCATTTCCAGATTTTAGATATTCAACGCCGGTGCCGTGTTGGCCATTATTTGCTATAGGATTGTACATAGTACTGCGAGTTGCGTTAGGTGAGCCGTGCAAAGCAGGAGTGGAAGCGTAGCCTAGACTCACGGTAACAACAGAATCGTCGGCAGACGCATCATCGTAGTGCGGCACGTAGACATAAAGAATCAATGCATGGTCATCGGCAAAGCACGCAATCACTCGTCCCTCTAAGCGGCCGACGCTCAGGACTCGGCTCCAATCTTTGCCGTCCACACGCACCGTGGCCCATCGGTCAGGCCCGTCCTCGCGAAACTTGGTACTCGGGTGCTCGGCCACGGGACGGTCCAGCTGCGCGGGATCCAAATCAGGGTTTTCCAGGTCAGACCAGACGCTGCAGATGTCTGTGGTCTCGGTGGCGATCCTCAAGCGTAGACTGCCGTGCATGTTTGCGCTAAGTTCTAGCTTGGGTGCTTTGGACGGACTCGCCCCCGTGAGGGCCAGCTTCGTAAAGCGATCTGATATTGCCTTGAGCTGCAGCAACGGCGGCAGCTGGATGTGTACGTCCGGCTCGCGCACCTTGGGCTGCATGATTGTCTCCACCGTTTCGGGATGAAGCACACGGACGGGAATGTCCTGCGTGATGATCTTTTCGTGCTCCCTGCGTAGTGAAGTCTCGAGATGTTCTTGCTCATAGACGTCGTCGCCAAAGGGATCGTCTGATGGCACTCTGGCCGCGGACGGGTTTGATGCGCTCGACGTGGTGGTTGTGATGGTCATGGAGAGAATGGGCAGTCCGTCCTTTTTGGTGAGCCGCAGGGAGGCCGAAATACTGTTGAGAGCAGACTTGAGGGCGCGCTGGAGTGGCTGGAGCGGCAGTTCGAGGTTGATGGTATTGTTGGATTCTGCAGACTGGATGTGGTAACCTTCGAAGATGAGGTCCATTGCCAGGGAACTGTTTTGGTTCTCCATTAGATGGTGAGTCGGCTAGAGGGTACAGTCATGGGACAGCAGGCAGAGAAAGCAGGCAACAGGGGGGCGTCAAATCATACGCCCAGACTTGGGATCCCACGTCGGGGATGACGGTGAAGCGAGCCGTGTCATCGCTGAGACGGACCCAGGCGATCTTTTCGAGAGATGAGAGTGCTGCCGTGAGTTCTGGAGAAGGGTCAGCAGCTGGGCGTGCCTTTGAGGGGGTGCCTGATGAACTCGGGCAGCATCCATACTCGTAAACGTGCGTATGTTTTTGAGCTCCGTGCGGAATCGCATAATGCGAGCTCGTCTGGCAAAGTGCAGCTGTTGGCGTTTGATGATGGAGATTAATTCTGAATTAATCGTGCGAGAAGCAGGTGCGATGCTGGGCTCGGCTGGTGGGGGTGGATCTGCACCTGGATCTGCACCTGGATCTGCACCTGGATCTGCAGCTGGATCTGCAGCACCTTGGGACGTGATGGATGTCACATCTGCGCATGTGGGCGGGTGCAACTTGCAAGCTGCGACCTTGAATGCTCCGAGGCCTCATGGACCTGTTTCTTTGCGCAGCAGAAAGAGCAAGCACGTAGTACCTCCCATTCACGAGGAAATGCTAGAGATGGGCAGGCGGAACGAGTAGGTAAACTGCATCCCACGGCGTGGCTCGACCAAGTCAGTCCTTGGTTCTAACTTCTGACATGTTTTGACAGACTTTTGCTCCTCCATCCATCACCATTTTCTGTATCGACCAACTACCTTCTTTTTTTATCTTGTCCGTTTTCTTGGATCATCCGTCCATCGCATGAGCCTCCTTTTTATCTCGTGGGTCGCCTCGCTCATTTGATCAGACCCGTCGCTATGAACGTCCTCAAAACAAACCCTTCGCGTTTCCCCTCGCGCTCAAAATGGCGCCCTTCAAACAGGCCGTGACGGATCAGTTCCTCAAAGTTTGGCATAGTACCCCCTCGCGCAGACTCCGGGGGCATAGTACTAGAATTTGCCACCCCGTGCAGACCAGACAACCCATTGAAGACAGTTCGACGGAAGATCAGTCAGTCGTCCGGCGATCCAGCCAGCGCTCGAGACTTTCTGACAGAGGATCCCCGAATCGTACTGGCACAAACCCCGTTGTCGCGAGTCCAGCAGCCGAGAGGTTTACAGAGAACCCGTCCACAGCGGCACAAGCAAGGCCCACCGCTCCGGGCACCGGACTTGGTGCTCACGCACAATCAACCGAATATGATGAGCCCCATGGCCAGCATCAGAGCTTGGAGGACCAGTCTGATGCCATCATGCCGGAAACCGCCCCGCAACCCTCGGAAAGCTCCCCGCAACCCACGGCAACGAAACCTCCCAAATGTACAAAGTGCAGAGGTTGGCTTGACGAAGAGGCGCAATTCGGGAAAAGGACGCTCTACCTACCATGTTGCCATGCCTTTCACAAGAATTGCCTTCAAAGTTACATAGGGGAGCAAGTTGGTGTAGGCCACTGTCCCGAGCCTCTCTGCAACAGGACGATGCGCCATAAATGCCAACACCAGACGATGCCGACAACTACGCGACCGCCCCCAACGAATCCCGACCCCGTGGCATCGGCTTTGCCCACGGATTATGAGTTCTGCTTGACTGACGAGGGGAAGAAATACTTCCGATCTGTAGACAGGCGTGTGACGAGAGCGCGGAGGGTCGAAACCCGGAAAATGTCTTGGATAAATATCTACAACAAGGCAAATCTCAAGGTTTCCTCATATCTTGCCGAACGGATGGAGGAGCGATGGGACAAAGCGCATGACGATTGGTGGAACAACCGATGGAATCAACTTTAAAGTTGGAGAGAAGAAACGCCGAAGAGGGTGGAGCTGGCAACGCGTCACAGGGGCGAGTCCGAAGGCCGATGATTCCACAGACACGTGAGCGGCAATATATGTTATGGATGTCTATGTTTATTTTTTTTTTTTTTTTTTTTTTTTTTTTGCATCAGACCCGAGGCAGTAGCAACCAGCAGCATATCAGCGAATTGGCTTTGTTTTTTTTTTTTTTTTTTTTTTAAATTTCTTCTCAGCGTTGGCCGATGCAAAAGTCGGAAAAGTGGGAATATGGAGATGGGTGGTCATAGTTGGGATGACAAATGGATGCACCATGAAAAGGAATGCTGACATGTATCACCAAGATACTGATGTGAAATCGGAGCACTCGAAAATTGAACATCAATACCTATGTGGTTGGTTCTCGTCACCGCCGGAGTCGCTGTCGTCCATGAATCCTTGTTCAAGACTGCGCTTCTGTTAGCCAGAATTCAAGACGTGCTTCCAGCATGAGGTCGGCCTGCAGACGTACTCTCTACTCAAGCGCCGCGTCTGGTCGTGATCTCTTGACCTAGATTGCCGAATGACGTTGACGAGACGCGGATCAACACTACCCAGCTCTTCGCCGTCCTCCAAGAATTCTTCTATATCCACACCGTCCAGAGAGCCATTACTCCGACTCCAAGTGGATGGCAGTATCATCATGGGCAATCGTTGCGAGAGGAAATTCGACAGACCGGACGTATAGGTCGGCATGGGCAGGTACTGGCTGTATCGATTTCGATAGCGGCGCCAAAGAGGTACAACGACGAAGGTGAGGAGCAGGAATAGTATGAGGGAGATGACGGCTGGGATAAAGATTGTCTACGGTCGTGGCGCAAGAGGTCAGTAATTGTGCAAGGCTGAGGACTGTCGAGGAAGACGATGCACGGTGCGGCTTGCCTTGATGAGGGAGAGCAGTGGCGACGAGGCGGTCATGGTTGCGCAGCACGCTTCTGCAAGAGTCGTGTACCGGATGGTTGGGGTTACCAGCGACGACGGTCAAGGCGTAGCGATGACATGGAGAGCTGCGTGTGCGGACTGGTGTCGGATTCGGATGACGAGAGAGGCGGCAATCGCAAAGGAGGGGTATTCCGTATTACCAGAATGAGGATGACAGGTCTCGACTTTTCGACGTCGTCTGCAGTCAGGATGTGGTGCGTGGTGTGGGTGGTGTGGGTGGTGTCGAGGCTGGATCGACCGACTGGCAGGCACATGCTGTCTCTTCCTGCGGCAGAGGATTCCCACTCTTGGCAGGATACTAGGTATCGAGCGCCCCCACTTCTTCTTCCCTTATCATGTTGGAAGGGAACATGATGCGGGCGGCTGTTATTATTTATAGTCTTGATCTATTTTATTGGGTCCAGCTGCTGTCGGGTCCTGCCTGCTCGTTGGGCCTGGGGCGTCGGCGGGTCCCCCGAATCGTCGCCGTCCCACAGCAGACCTTTTTTGATGATGATGATGATGATGAGCTAGTACGTTGTGGAAGCCAGCCTGTGGAAGCCAGCCAGCCTGTGGAAGCCAGCCAGCCTGTGGAAGCCAGCCAGCCTGTGGAAGCCAGCCAGCCTGTGGCTCCGGCCTGTGGCTCCGGCCTGTGGCTCCGGCCTGTGGAAGCCAGCCAGCCTGTGGCTCCGGCCTGTGGCCCCACCAGCCCGGCGCCCCTTGCGTGCCCTGTTGGGAGAGTCCAGACGACTTTTCAGGGGGCCTTGGGTTCGGAAACACGTACGTCTGCCTGCGTGCATACATGATACATGGACGGTACCAAACCAGACAGACACGCAAACCAGGCTTGACCTTTCGCCTTCTCTCCCCTGCATTTGCGCGCAAACCAAACACTCGTCGTCGACCAGCCGTCGGTTGATCCGGATTGCCTCTCGCCCGCACTACGCCCTCGTCCAACGGACGCCCGCGTCTATTCCGATTCCCTATTCCCGCACACGTGGATGGCCTTGCGTCTGTGCTCCCCTCAACTCTCACCACAACGACAATCGAACAAAACCCCCAGCCCGATCCGTCGTCGAGCAGCATCGGTCCATCAGCTCCCCGCAGCGGCAAAGAAATAGGGCAGACGGGGCACTGTGACAGAGGCCCCTTGGATTGGCATCGTTCATCATGCAAGCGGCTTTGAGCCACCACGTGTCCGGTTCTTAGTGTCTCATCATTTGAACAGCAACAATGTCCTCGGCGGACAAGTCGAGGCAGTCGTCCGGAGGACGATCCCTCTTCTCCAGGAACAAGAACAAGGATAGAAGACCGACAGATGCCGACCACCTCGATGCCGGCAGCGCCTTGGGCTTTCGCTCTTCACGGCATAAGCGAGACTCGTCCACCGCGTCCGGCGACATGCCGTTCTCTCTCGATTCCGGAGTCAACATGATGGCGGGCGTGATAACATCAATTCCCTATGACAACATGCCTCCAAGCGCTCGATCCCCGATTCCTGTCGATTATCTACCAACCCCCGACCAAATCCCCGTCCGCCGTGAACCCCTGCCTCATCAGCTTAATAAGAATGCGGGAGACTTCCACCAGTACCCGTCATTTGACCCTTCTGCGCCACGGTCGAGGGATTCGAACATGACGATGGGGTCTACCGGCCGACAAGCCCAAACTCCGCAGTGGGGCTCTTCTCGCGGAAGCCTCGCCAGCACCATCAACGGCACGTCGTACCCCTCGAGATACGACTCATATCAAGCCGCCAATGGAGGCCGCGGCTCCGGTGACCATGTCAACATGTACGTGAGCAATGCTGGAAACCGAGAGAACGTGTCACGCCTATCGCAATTGACTTTGCCAAGCGCGTCGTCGCAGAGCTCGCACGGCTCATTCCAGTCGCCGCGGGAGTCGAACCGGCTGACCAAATTCCCTGGGCCTGGTTCCGGCCACGATGGCTTCTATTTTCCCAAGCCCGACGACGACAACGTGATTGAGCAGATGTTTCTGCAGCTGATGCAGAAAAGAGGGTGGCACAACCTGCCGGAACAAGCCCGGCGACAAATGCTGGCCTATCCACCACAGAAGAAGTGGACGCTGCTCTCCCAAGATCGCCTCACCGAGTGGCAGGGCGAGCAGAAGAGGCGGCAGAATGCTCGGTCGAACCAGTATTCCGCCCCGGACATTACGACGTACTCTGACGAGGAGGGCACGCCCGAGTGGTATGTCCGCAAGGTCATGGAAGACAGGCTTGATACCAAGGGCATGGGCAGTCTCGAGGTCAATCTCCGGACGCAGCAGATTGGCTGGGTCAAGAGGTTTGTCGAATGCCAGGGACAGGTCGCCTTGGTGACGCTGCTGCTCAAGATCAACCGCAAGACGGCTGCGGGACCCGTGCCCGAGAATGCTCGCGTGGAGAAGAACCTGGACCGGGAATACGACATCATCAAGTGTCTCAAGGCACTCATGAACAACAAGTTTGGTGCCGACGATGCCCTGATGCAGCAAAAGGTGTTGGTGGCCCTGGCTACGTCTCTGATCTCGGCGCGGATCACCACCCGAAAGTTGGTCAGCGAGATCTTGACCTTTTTGTGTACCTGGGGCGAAAAGGGCGAGGGCCATGTCAAGGTCATCCAGGCCATGGACGAGGTCAAGGCCCAGTCCGGGGAGAATGGCCGTTTTGACGCATGGATGCGCCTGGTGGAGGTTACGATAGACGGCCGCGGCAAGATGGGCAGTCTCGTCGGGGCAAGCGAAGAGGTCCGGACCGGCGGTATTGGCATGGAGAACCTGCTCATGGAATATGCCGTCACGACGCTGATGCTGGTGAACATGATGGTGGATGCGCCGGAGAATGACCTCCAGCTGCGGATTCACATTCGAGCTCAGTTTACGGCATGCGGCATCAGACGCATCTTGACCAAGATGGAAGAGTTCCAATACGAGCTTCTCGACAAACAGATTGAGCGATTTCGCACCAATGAAGCCATTGACTACGAGGACATGCTCGAGAGGGAGAACAGCAGCACCAAGGACAGCATCGAAGGCGACGTCAAGGATCTCAGCGACCCCGTGCAGATTGCGGATGCCATCCAGCAGCGTATCCACGGAAGCAAGGCCCAAGACTATTTCGTCTCCGCCCTACAACATCTCATGCTCATCCGAGCCCAGGATGGCGAGGAACGCTTGCGCATGTTCCAGCTGGTCGATTCCATGCTGAGCTATGTCGCCATGGACCGGCGTCTGCCCAACATGGACCTCAAGCAGAGCCTCAACTTCACCGTGCAGAGCCTCCTCGACAAGCTGCACACGGATTCCGAGGCGCGCCAGGCTCAGGACGAGGCCCTGGAGTCGCGGCAGATAGCAGAAGCCGCCATGGCGGAGCGCGATGAGATGCGTGCCAGGCTCGAGCTGGGGGCCGACGGCCTCGTCAGGAAGATGCAGAAACAGCTCGACGAGCAGGCCCGGTTCATCGAGGCGCAGAAGAGACAGGCAGACGGCTTGAAGGCCGAGATTGGCAGCCTCCAGACAGTACGTGCCAAGGAGGCACAGAGGAACGAGCTGGAAACGAGAGAGCTGTATCTGATGCTCAGGGACGCCCAGGACATTGCAGCGTCCAACGCGACCAAGGGCAATAAGCAACCTGGCGGTCCCCCAAGCAAGGGGAATGCCGCGCAGATGCAAGGCATTCTGGACCGAGAAAAACTCATGGAGCGTCTCCAGATGCAATTGGAGCGCCAAAAGACGCAGTACAAGCTCGAAGGCCGGGTCTGGGGCGATGCCGGCGGCCCCTCTGACCGTCTCCGCGCATTGCGGGAAGAAATGGACGACGATCACTCGGAACCCCCAGCCGGCGGTGGGACGCCCCCTCGCGATTTCACCAACAGCGTCTTGGGCAGCAGCCATCGCCAGACTCGAAACCTGCGCAAGCCGCTTCCTTCGCCGGACAAAGAGGGCCATCATGAGGTCATTGAGGAAAGTGAAGAGGACGAAGAGGACGAAGACGTTGTGTTTGAGCGTCCTCGTATCGTGGAAATGAGACGACCCGTTGTGGATCGCAAGCAGCAGGCAGGTCTCGTGAGCGAGATTGGTGCCAAGGTCAAGAAGTACGAAGGCAGCGAGTCTGAAGAGGTCGATGATGGAGCAGCAACTCCATCACACCCAAGCCTGGAATCTTCAACTCCTCTGACCTCGACAGATGGCGAGGCACTCAAGGCTGAGGGGCTTGTTGCTGGTGCTCCTCCTCCTCCTC